>CM024758.1:148793032-148917351 GCA_014218235.1 Colocasia esculenta | reverse complement strand
CCTGTGGGGGTAGGGGTGAGCCTCTCTAGTCACTGGCTCAGTAGGGAACTCCCCCAAAGCCGAACAAACCAACCACAGGTACGAAACAGTAAACAGTACCAACAACATATAAAACAGCTAAGCAGGTAAGTAAAGCTGTAAAAGTACTCACCGTCTGTCGACTGCGAGAAACAACTGTAGTAACTAAACGACAAACCCAAACAGGTGTACAAGCCAAAGTAGAGACAGCCAACACGAGCCACGTGAACTGGTTCGCGACACCAGAAACTGACTCGGACAACTAACACAGGTCCACCTCTCAGTCTCGCAGCCACGGACGAAAGGTCCAGCTGCCGCTCCACGTAAAAAGGTCAAACAACTGTGGAGACCAACTAAAACACCACAACCTGCAGACCACACGGTCACAGGCCCATGCCTGGCACCTCCAGAGACCCTGGCCTGGGCTCGCTAGAGTGAGGCACTGGAAAAGGACTAGCTGGGGTCCAGTACGTCTACTGGTGTCCGTACCCCCAACTACGAGCGCGCTACAAGTGACTAAAAACAACCACAACTGTCACTGTCCCACTGTCGTCTTTCCCTCAGCCGGACGTACAACTCTAACACAAGAGTGAGGGTGTCCAGGTCAGACGACACAGACCTCAACGGTACAACACAAGTACCGGGACAAGGCCCCGAGCTAACAGCTTGGCTCACAAAGAACCTGGGGCACCCAACTGGAGAGGTAACCACGGTAGGCGTCGTGCTACTCGTCACGTACACAAAACCACGTGCACGTCACACACAAACCACGTGAAACCTCACGCAAACCACAAGTAACCACTGGTCCACTACACGTGAACCCAACTGACTTGCGTACATAACGCGCAGTCACCGAAGTAAACAATTAACAGCATACCTTGTATGCTAAACACGTAAACCATGTGCACTCAGTGCACCTCATACGTTAACACCCACGCATTAACGATAAAACACCATAAATAGCCATTTCTGTTCATATAGGAGTAGGCGGCCACATCGATTGCCGCTTACAGGAAGTAGACGGCAAGGTCCCTGGCCGTCAACCTCCTGGCTGAAGATCTTGGCGGCAAACGATGTTGACGCCAAGTTCCCCCGCCTTAACCCTGCAGAAACCCTAATCCGGTCCTGCGAGTTTTCTAGCTATTCTAACTACTGAAAAACGTGCAAATGCATACCCTCTAGCATGTCAGAATCCAATGCAACCCGTTTAAACATGATTCGTACAATAAACTACTCAAACCACCCATTATCCCATATGGTGCAACTCTATCCAAACATGGATTATCATGCTGGTTCAAGTAGTTATGATGTGTTTTAATGTTTCTACGGAGCTACCAGGGTTCGTCCCCTACCTCAGAACGCGTTAGAATCTCCCGCAACTCCCCGGTTTACGCCGAGCCCTCCGCGAGCTCCCACGCGAATTGCACCACGCCGCGACGTTTCCTCGCGCAATTCGGCGACGCCGCGCGTCCCACGATCGACCAACCACTCCTCGATACCTGTTAGAACCTTCCGAAACACCAGGGCGCGAAGCTGGGGCAAGAGGGAGAGAGGGTAAGCTGAGAGAGCTGCCCTCGGGTGAACATATAACCTGCTGAACTGACAGGTTGGCGTCAACCCCATTGTCGCCCACATGCACCGCCAGACTAAACGTCCACAAAAGCTGCCGTCAAGTTCATGATGTAAACGTCAATGAACCGGGACGCCAACAGTCAACGACCACCCCTTGGCCGCCAACTCAGACAGAACAGCAGCAGGTCCTATTCCAATTCAGGACCTACCCTGCTCTTCACCTGCTCAAGCCACGCAATCACACCATGCATTCCACACACCCAACTCACACTGGCCTCACAACGGCCGCCACAACCACAATGCACATGATCCGCATGGATCCGAAAAGCACGCGACGTTACAAACCGCCACCACCAACCACCGACTGATTGGCGACGAGTCTTTCGTCTCCGTATCCACCCATCTCCATGCCTCCACCAGCAAGCAATCCCCAACAGTTCCTGCAACCACCTCAGCAATAGCCTCACACAACCACAGGATTGGGGTGATTGAGCCACTACCCTTACTATTATGATATCCTCAACTCTTGATCATGTGCCGAGCTAAAATCTCCATACTGGAATTGGTATAAGAGATCTAAAGAACATCAAGAAGCATTGAGAAATTCTGAAAAGGTAGTTGGAATGAGGACATGCTTGCCGACAACTGTCGAGTGCACTAGTCATGGTGACTCGTGGCCGCTATCACATTTGCCGAGAATGAACTAGCACCCCCAAAGCCAGGAGGCTCCCGCTCGCGTTACCCTAGTCATTAACCATGTAGCAGTGGGCAGCACTGTTGACATTGGGGCTCCATAACGTCTGCCCATTGAGCACTCTGAGAGCATGGTGATTGTCAGAGGGGCTGTTAAAACTGCCACACCAACCACCATTGCTGCGTATGATAACTCCAGAAGATCTTGCCATGGCATGGTGACTGTACAAGCTGAACTGGGGCTACTAGCTGTCACCGTTGATTTCTATGTGCTTGACATCGGCCCCATGTTCAAGGCTATTCTGGGGCGTCCATGGTTAGAAGCACTGGGGGCCGTACCGTCCACTGCACACCAATGCCTTAAGTTCCCTTTCCAAGGACAGATTATTAAAGTCAAAAGTATAGCCACTACCCACACAGTCGATGCCATCAATGACACTCTACTTCCATATGTATGGCCCGCCAACAAGCCTGTTGTCTCGGTGCTGGACATTAACTACCCTTGGGCTTACTCATTCCACTCCAAACAAGGGGCCAGTCCTACATAAGTCAACACAGTCAAGAGGAAGGAGCCGCTAAACACTAAGGGGTGGCAGATTATGATGAAGCTAGGCTACGAAGAAGGAAAAGGCCTAGGGGCAGAACTACAAGGAATTACCAAGCCTATCCCAGACATCGTGATGAAAAGCCGATGGGGACTTGGTTACAGGGAGAAGTCCAAGCCATGGTCATCTAGCACGTCCACCCTCAAGGTCGATTGCGAACCACTCACATGGACACTATGGTGTCACTTTACCAGAGGCCCAACTCAACCAGGGTACAACATTGTGGTGGTCGAGGCAGAGCTATCACTACATGATATACATGGCAGATATTTCTCTAGGCACATGGCCCCCATGCTTACATATAAGGCACTGGAAACACTCCACCCAAGAAAGAGAAGGAAGATAGGGGACCCAGAGGCTGAATGGTACCATTGGTTCGATATGGAGGACATCTCTATAGCCTTTAGTCGTTTGTTCTGGGAAGAAGAAAGAACATGGTTGCCAGCTGCAGCCGAGCTTCTAGATCCACCCACATCCATCACATCCAAGAGGCAACTAATGAGTGAAACCACAGACGTGGGAGAGCCAGACATTCCCTACGAAGAAGGGAAGACAGTGGATGAGTTGTGGAGGGGTACGTGCCTGGCCATCCATCCATCACTCATGTGCTCCCTCCTTCCAAGCCTTGTCCCTTCATCCCCTCTCTTACTCATCCAATTGTCTCCTCAACTCCTGACTGCTGCGTACAACATCCTCACTCCTGACCTCCCACCTTCAGTCCTCTCTGCTTTGCAATCTGATCTGAGCAACCACGAGATCACTCTCTCGTACGTGCTGCATGCTCTCCACTGATCTCCAAAAAAAAATGACAATCTTCAAATGCATATTGAGGTCGAGGAGCTGGCATACCTCCTTCACCCTTTTGATCAGGGGCACCCCTCAACTGGGGCTTCCCCTCGTGCTCCTTCATTAGGAGCCATCCTTTTCGAAGACCCCATGTCCTCCACCAATCCTGTAGAGTCATCTAGGTTAGAAGAGTCTAGTCTTAGCTTAGGTGAGTCTATAGTAGAGAGTCAGGTCAACCCAACACCTGCCAAGTCCAAACGTCGCCCTAGGAAGCAACGGGGCAAGGCTATTCCCCAAAGATACCTTCAAGAGTTAGCTCGACGATGTCAAGCATTATTGTTAATAGAGTTCACAAAGGACGTGTTGGTGTTAGAAGAAGAGATTAGGATGGGGTGTTCGTAGACGACGGGTTTGGCGTCTATGAGATCATGTAAGAAGGTTTGATGAACCTACAACGACGGTGGATGAACCTACTAAGGAAGTCAATCTTGGAACAGAAGAAGATCCCAGGATTGTGATTATTTCAGCTAACCACCCTTCTAATGAAGAAGAGGAACTGGTGCAAATTCTGAGGGAGTACAAGGATACATTTGCCTGATCGTATGAGGACATGCCCGGCCTAGACCCCTCACTAGTGGAGCACTGACTCATATTGAAAGAAGGGGCAAAGGCCATAAAGCAAAAACTTAAAGGTTTCACCCACTTATGGCCTTGAAGATGAAGGACGAAGTAGACAACTCCACAAGGCTAGATTCATCAGGGTAGTGCTTTATCCAAATTGGGTGGCAAATATAGTCCCGGTCATGAAGAATGACGAAAGGTCAGAATCTGCATTGACTTCCGGGACCTAATTAAGGCATGTCCAAAGGATGACTTCCCGCTTCCTTACATTGATGTACTAATTGATAACACCACTGGGTATGAAACCCTCTCATTCATGGATGAATATTCAGGCTATAACTAAATCCGTCTAGCTCCTGAGGATCAAGAGAAAACATCCTTCACCACGCCCTGGGGAACATACTGTTACGTAGTCATGCCATTTGGGCTAAAGAATGCTGGGGCTACCTACCAAAGGGCGATGATGGCCATCTTCCACGACATGATGCACGTCTATGTAGAAGTGTATGTGGATGATATTTTGGTGAAGTCAAGAACCCGGAGAGAACACCCCGAGATCCTCGCCAAGGTGTTGCAAAGATCAAGGGAATACAAACTGAGAATGAATCCAAAGAAGTGTGTGTTCAAGGTATCATCATGAAAGTTGCTAGGCTTCATAGTTAGTAAGTGGGGAATTGAGATCGATCCAAACAAGGCCAAGGCCATCGCAGATTAATGCCGCCTCCAAAGAACATCTCACAACTAAGAAGCTTGATTGGGTGTCTGCAGTTTATTAGAAGATTCATATCACAGCATTCACAAAGATGCCACCCGTTCTATGATCTCTTGAAAGGAGAGGCGAAGTTCAATGGAATGACAAGTGCCGAGAAGCCTTTGATGATTTGAAGAGGTATCTCATAAATCCCCAAATTTTGCAACCTCCTGTACCCGGGAAACCACTAATCCTATATCTCTCAGTCATTGAGGACTCCCTAGGTGTTGTCCTTGCGCAAGATGATGAATCTGGAAAAGAAAGGGCAACATATTATCTTTCTAGGCTTTTCAACACCGCAGAATCCAAATAAACCACCGCAGACAAAACTTGTGCTGCGCTCGTGTGGGTTGTCCAAAAACTCAAGCATTACTTTCTTGCCCATGAGGTCAAGCTAATCTCGAGGATAGATGCACTCATATACCTCTTAGAAAAACATGTCCTCTCTGATCGGCTTGCGCGCTAACAGAGCTTCCTCTCCCAATTCGACATCTCTTTTGTGGTCCAAAAGACCATCAAAGGATATGCCATCGCCGAGCACCTTGCCCATATTCCACTACCCCATAGTGATTCCATCCGAGATGAGTTTCCTGATGAAGAGCTCTGGTCATCTCCAAAGATCCTTTCTGGTCCCTCCACTTTAATGGTGCACTCAACTCTCAGGGACGGGGCATTGGAGCCGTGCTGCTCACCCCGGAGGGTATCACTATCCCTATCACCTTTCAACTCATCTTTTTCTGCCACTAATAACATGTCTGAGTATGAAGCTCTCCTCGCTGGTCTCAAATGTGCTTATATCTTGGGTGCATCTCACCTTAGAATCATAGGAGACTCTCAGCTTGTTCTGCGGTAGGTGCTCTCAACTTACCGCACTTGTGACCCAAAGCTTAAACTATATCAAGATCTGGTCACGTTGTTGGTAAGGCAGTTCCGCAAGCTTATCTATGTCCACACTCCTCGCTCACAAAATATCCTGGTTGACATCTTGGCATCACTAGCTTCATCTCTATCCTTCCCTCTGAGTCGCGGACCGAGACAATCGTCGTCCAACGGCTCGATGTTCCATCTCCCCAAGATCCTTGGTTCAAGAACCTTAGGACCACCTTAGAAGAGAGGGCTAGGAAAAGAGCAGTGCAACAAGTCATGCTAGGTGAGCTTGAGGAAATCTTAGATGAAGAGGAATTGCCATGGTATTTTGAGATTGAGCAATACTGTAAGGATGGGTCATATCCCAAAGAGGAAAATTCGGAGGATCGCAAGGCCATAAGAAGAGCCGCCTTAAGGTACACAGTCGTTGGAGAAGTTTTGTACAGGCGGACTCTTAATGGAGTTCTTTTGAGATGTCTTAATGATGACGAAACTTGGAAAGTGGTAGAAGGAGCTTATTCTAGTGAATGCGGAGGGCATGTCAACAGTCAGATGCTCGCTAAGAAGATCTATAAATATATCCAAAGAATTAATTCCAAAAGATTTATAGATCCGAGTATTCCACCAAACCAGATAGCTCCTGAAGTCTATAAATATCCATGAAACCATCAAACACCTCGATCGGTCACTAATTAGTAAGCTCGAGATAGCTAGCAATTAGGAAAGTAAGAGAGCAAGAAACGAGGAGATCGATGGCTGCAAAGATCTTGTCAGGCATCATGAAGCTTCTTGTCGCAGCAGTTGTGCTGGTTGGCCTCCTTTCCTCCTCAGGTACGAGTCCTTGTTTTAAACCTTCCCCCGGCCACTTCATTCCTTGGATTAATTAGATAAGAGACCACAGGAGTTGTATATAGACATGCCATGATCATCCCAGAATGAGGGCCGTACGTGCATGATACCATGCATGCATGATGTGCTCCATCATCAAGTTCTAACTAGGAAATTTGTTTATTATATTAATTTTGAAATTTTATCCCTAGCTAGTTAACTTCTCATGGTATATATATATATATATATATATATATATAATATGTGCATGCATGCAGCATGGCATAACCCCCACTCAAAGCTGCGCTGCTAGCCCGGGGACTTGCACCGCAATTAACTGTGTTAAGATATGCTCTCACCTCCCTGCCCGGGGACCTCACAAGGCTTGCTGCAAGGCCGGCCGATGCTGCTGCTACAACTAATATTAAGAATCTTCAGCTAATTATATATTAATCATGAGTAATCATATATAATAAAGACTTTTGTCCCTGCAATATCATGTTATTGCGATCTGGAATATCTGTTTGTGTTCCATTAATTATATATGGACAAAAAAATAGACAATAAAGAAACCGGTCTTGGATCAAGGTTCTATTTATGTGTGTGCATGTATATATGATGGTCGAGTTTTTGTCTTTTCTTTTTTGGATTTTTTTTTACAGAAATTATTGTTATATGAAAAATTACAAATATGCCGACAGTTGTTAAAATATTGTTAAACATGAGACTTGTAAATAGAAAATATTACATATATATATATACCATTGTAATTAACTTCCGAAGCAAAGATTTTTTTTTCCAATTCAAATCGAACCAATTTGTTTGTAGATTCTATTTGGTTCAGTTTTCGAAAAAAAAGTTCAAATCGATCCGTGAATTGACACCCATATCCACACAAGGAAGACCACTGCCAGTGAGTCCAGCGCCAACCGCGCCGCTACGGCACGAACACACCGAGCGACCACACTCGCCACGCACGCGGCACATCAACAACTGCAACCTGCAACACGCATATGAATCATGCAGGGAAGCCGCACACCTGCAAAACATTTAAAAGCACAAGCCTAACACTAGTCGGACGGTGTCAGCAGAGCACTAGTACCTTCCTTTGGGACAGCTATAGTTATTAACTCCTTACAAATCTCAGTAGACCCTCACTCTGATACCAACTGTAACGACCCGACCTCTTGGACCCCTCGCCGGGGACCCCGAGGGTCGCGCCGCCACCCATGGATCCGAAGACCCGTAAGGGTTATATGAAAAAGTCTAGTGAGATATGTACTGAGTGCAAATAACTATAATAATCTGTACATTATACAAAAGGGTTGTACAACGCATCCCAACTAAAAACACAGGTACAAGAAGAAATGTGCAGTCCTTAAGGGGCATACCCCGAGGACTTGCAAAACACAGCTCTCAACTCACTCAGGCTACAAGAGTTCACAATGCTCGCTCTCACTACTGCTGACAACACAAAGCGCCATAGCCGCCTCTGCAACCCGTCCGACACCGAGCTCCCACGACGACGAGCCCCTAGATAAAAGAAGTAGGGGGTTGAGCCTCGCGAACAAGGCCTAGTAGGGATTACCAGTCCCTCACCGGCCAGAGCAGCAGGAACTCCGAAAACATGAAACTACACTAGAAAGCTGTAAAGCGAGGAACACCTACAACATTGTATTACTAAGCAGCGGAAGAGAACAGTACAACGCCACGACCACCAACCAAGGTCGTGGCACACACACGACTCCCGCAGAAATCAAAGGAGTCGGGCACAAAGCAGAAGCAGTGCTCAGCACACCTGCCGAGACCACAGAACAACCAAGTGAGAACGACGTCTCACCGCAAGCACGGCCACCTCAGACCTCTACAAGGTCGAGGGCCCACAAGCAGAACCACCCCGGACCCCGGACACACCGCCAGGTCTGGAAGCTACACACGCCGGTGCCATCAAGGGCTGGCACCCAAGAATGGGACCACGGAACTGAGAGAACACCGAAGCGGGAACCACCAGAAGCATGGGTCTGCCCAAGGCCAGACCAACGACGCCCACGAGAGCTAAGCACAACCAGGCTAAAATCGTCGTGCAAGCTAGGGCAACGAGGAACACTCGGAAACGTCGTGAGGAAAACACCGTCACAACAACAGCAACCAAGCCACCGCCGCTAGCAGCCAAGAGGGGGACCCGCAGTCCGCACGCTCTGCTCGATAGCCTAGCTCCTGCCTCCGCCCCCGCACAAGGGCGAGACAGAGCCGCCACAGAAACACACAACACACGCAACACCGCAGCCTGGCCAAGCTGCGGCCTCACGCCTGACACCACTACGTGGCTCCGGAACCAACGCAGAGAGACCTATTGTCAAAAACTATTTTCATTGTATATTTAACATAAATTTGTGTTTGTCATTAAATTTTATTTTTGAGAAAAGTCTTTAAGAGGATTTGCCATTAAATTTTTTACAGGTTATATAGTGAATAAGAATCCTTTGAAAAGATAATATTTTGTATATGATGTTAGTATAGAAGGCAAAAAAAAAATCCTTCTCGTAATATATTTTGACAGCATAGAAGGCAAAATCATCTACCATTTAAAAGGAATATATGACAAAAATATTTGCCTTCTACGTAGATCTTAAAAGGCAGAAATTATAGCCTTCTAAAAAAATAGACAACACAAACTTCCGTCATCTAATAGGTGCTATAACTGCCTTCTATCACGAGTTTATAAGGCGTAAAAAATTTGCCTTCTATAATTATCATTTCCGCCTTATAAAATTTTCGCCTTCTAAAATACATTTTCCGCCTTCTATTTGAATAGAAGACGGTCCAAAAGAAGGCAAAACATAATCCGCCCTCTTTCCGCCTTCTAATAGAACATAAGGTAGATTTCTACACTTTAAAAGGCAGAAAAAGACTGCCTTCTATCTTTGTTTTTCTACTAGTGAGGAAGAGGAGGGCAATTCAATCCTTTAAGAAAGAAAATCAAAAGAAGCATGTTAAGACAAACCCAGCTCAGAAGAAAAAGGACACAAGAGATGAAAAGGGCGAGTGCTTCTATTGTCACCAGAAAGGTCACTGGAAGAGGAATTGCAAGCAATACCTCAAGGACAAAGCTCAGGGCACTGTGAAGCAAGGTGAAGCTTCAGGTATCTATATGATAGAATTACACTTGTCAGTTAGAGATTCTACATCATGGGTATTATATACTGGATGTGCTTCTCATATTTGCAATGATGTGCAGGTGCTGACAAGTAGAAGAAAGCTAACCAAGAATGAGGTGGAGCTAAGGCTAGGAAATGGCGCAAAGGTTGCGGCAAGCTCTGTGGGGACAGTGAACCTTAAGCTCCCATCTGGAGATGTTCTATCTTTAGAAGACTGTTATTATGTTCCTAGCATAATAAAGAACATCATTTCTGTTTCATGTTTAGACAGAGTTGGATATACGTTGACAATTAAGAACAAATGTTGTTCCGTTTATCTTAGTAATATTTTGATTGCTACTGCGAATATGGTCAATAGTTTATATCTTTTAGATGTTTCTTATCATGATCTCCATCTTGATGTGGCTCTTAAGAAGAGCAAGAACAGTGTGAATCAATCCTACTTGTGGCATTGTAGGCTTGGACATATTGGTGAAGCTAGACTCCAAAAGTTGCATAATAATGGATATTTGAGTCCATTCGATTATGAATCATATGCAACTTGTGAGTCTTGCCTCATGGGTAAAATGGCTAAATCTCCATTTACTGGACATGGAGAACATGCCAAAGAGTTATTAAGGCTTATACATTCAGACGTATGTGGCCCTATGTCTACCTAGGCCAAGGGTGACTTCTCATACTTCATTACATTCATTGATGACTTCTCTAGATTCGGATATGTGTACTTGATGAAGTACAAATCAGAAGCTTTTGAGAAGTTCAAAGAATTTAAAAATGAAGTAGAGAAGCAAACTGGAAAGAGTATTAAGACTCTTCGATCAGATCGAGGAGGAGAATACTTAAGTACAGAATTCACACAGTTCATGAAGGATAATTGTATCCTATCTCAGCTTACCCCTCCTTATACACCACAGATGAATGGGGTGTCAGAAAGGAGAAATCGCACTTTGTTGGACATGGTACGATCAATGATGAGCTTTTCAGAATTACCAGTCTCTCTCTGGGGATATGCACTTGAGACAGCTGCTTACTTGTTGAACAAGTTGCCTAGTAAGTCTGTGTCCTCTACACCATATGAGATATGGAAGGGTAGAAAACCAGATTTTAAACATGTTAAAGTCTGGGGTTGTCTAGCCCATGTAAAGAGGCACGATCTAGACAAACTAGAATCTAGGACACGTAAGTGTAGATTTGTTGGATATCCAAAGGAGACGTTTGGATATTACTTTTACTGTCCTGAGGAACAAAAAGTGATTGTTGCCAGAAGAGCTATTTTTCTGGAGGAGGAATATCTTCTCCAAGAAGATAGTGGGAGTAAAGTAGTATTAGAAGAGGTTCCAGATCCACAAGTCAACACTGCCTCTGAGAGTGAGGTGTTGGTTCATGATCCTATTGATACACACACTAATGAACCATGCAAGTCAGGTAGAGCGACTAAGTTACCAGCACGATATGTGGGACATATTGATGGAGGTGACTCGAAATTACCCTACCATGAGGATGATGATCCTATGACTTACCAGGAGGCCATTGAAGGCCCAGAAGCTGGGAAATGGCAGGAGGCTATGAACTCTGAGATACAGTCCAAGTACACTAACCAAGTTTGGAACTTAGTTGATGTACCTGAGGGTATTGTACCCATAGGGTGCAAGTGGATCTTTAAAAGAAAGATCTGTGCTGATGGACAAATTGATACAGACAAGGCAAGACTAGTGGCGAAAGGTTATTGTCAAAGACAAGGAGTTGACTATGACGAAACTTTTTCCCCAATTGCCATGGTAAAATCAATTAGAGTTCTTCTTGCTATAGCTGCACACTATGATTATGAAATTTGACAATTGGATGTGAAAACCGCATTCCTTAATGGGAACCTTGAGGAAGAGGTGTATATGATACAACCAGAGGGTTACACATCTAAGGAATTTCCAGACAAAGTGTGCAAGCTACAGAGATCCATATATGGACTAAAACAAGCCTCCAGGAGCTGGGACATAAGATTTGATGAGGCCATTAAATCTTATGACTTCATTAAGAATGAGGATGAACCATGTGTGTACAAGAAAACAAGTGGGAGTGCTGTCACCTTTCTACTTCTTTACGTAGATGACATTCTACTCATTGGGAATGATGTGGCAATGTTATCCTCTGTAAAGATCTGGCTGTCAAAGAACTTCTCCATGAAAGATTTGGGAGAAGCATCCTACGTGTTGGGAATACAGATCTATAGGGATAGATCAAAGAGGATGCTAGGTTTAACCCAATCTATGTACATAGATACCATTGTCAAAAGGTTTGGCATGTAGAATTCCAAAAGAGGACTCAAACCTGTGAGACATGGAATTCATCTCTCTAAAGAACAGTCTCCTAAGACTCCTGAAGAGAGGGCAGTCATGGATAGAGTTCCTTATGCTTCTGCCATAGGATCTATCATGTATGCCATGCTATGTACAAGACCTGATGTAGCCTATGCTCAAAGTGTTTCGAGCAGATTTCAGGCTAATCCAGGTCAGGATCACTGGAAGGCTGTGAAATGTATCCTAAGATACTTGAGAAGAACTAAGGATACATTTCTGGTTTATGGAGGAGGTGAACTGAAACTCCGAGGCTTCACTGACTCGAGTTTTCAGTCAGATCTAGATGATAGCAAGTCTACATCTGTATTTATTTTTACTCTAAACGGAGGTGCGGTTTGCTGAAAAAGTTCCAAGCAAGAAACAACTGCAGATTCAACGACTGAAGCTGAGTATATTGCTATAGCTACAGCCGCCAAGGAAGCAGTGTGGTTGAAGAAATTCATCACCGATCTTGGCGTCGTTCCTTCTATTTCAGATCCCATCCCACTGTTGTGTGACAACAATGGGGCTATAGCACAAGCTAAAGAGCCGCGGTCTCATCAGAAGTCTAAGCACATTTTGAGGCGCTTTCATCTGATTAGAGAAATAATTGCCAGAGGAGATGTTGTGGTGGAAAAGGTTCCATCAGCTGACAATGTAGCAGATCCACTGACAAAGCCTTTAGCTCAAATTGTGTTTGAGCGTCACCTGACAGCTATGTGATTAGTGTATAAAGGTGATTGGCTTTAGTCCAAGTGGGAGATTATTAGTCTTAGGTGGACAACAAACCAATCTGATATTGTATCATTTTATTCAGTTATTAATAAAATGGCTTTTGTTTATTATTTTACTATGTTGGTATTATAATAAAGTCCATGAACATGTGCAATAGTGAGTAGACTATGATGTGTGATCATACTAATGAGACTACTCACTTAATAAACACATATTCTAAATGTTCCTATTTGGTGGATACCTGAGAAGGACATTAGATATCCTGATAGAATAGTATTGTTAACTCATGCTCATATGATGAGGATGACTGATCTCATAGTCATATGTGTGGAGACACTAAGGAGAAACAATATGTGCTCTTTAGAGAAAGAGTTCACTGAACTGATCCAATAGAATCACTGGATGGTATTGTACCTAACTGTCAACTAGAAATATTCGATTGTCACAGTTGTGTAGGTGGTCTTTAGACCTGAGACACCGAAGACACCTTGTTGGTGGACTTCTGTGTTTTGAGTTTGGCCTAATAATCTCTATCCAAGAGATTTCACATAGTCAAAGTTCGGACACAGCGGAAGACCTTCGAAGGGGATTGAGTGGTCAACAAGGGATCATTTGCCCTCCGTACATAGAGGGAGAATACTCAAGGGAACGATGTAATGGAGTCCCTGGCCAGGGCAGACAAAATATCAAAAAGGGAGTTTTTGATATTAATCTAAAGCATCGAATCCCAGTGGAACAATAAGTTAGGATTTGACAGTATACCATATCCTAAGTTGTTCCAAGAGTATTGTGCAAATGAGAGATTATATCTACATGGTAACTGATGACGGAAAGGTTCCTTGTG
This sequence comes from Colocasia esculenta, assembly GCA_014218235.1. Classification (NCBI taxonomy): domain Eukaryota; kingdom Viridiplantae; phylum Streptophyta; class Magnoliopsida; order Alismatales; family Araceae; genus Colocasia; species Colocasia esculenta. The sequence goes on along the minus strand of CM024758.1, from coordinate 148,903,540 downwards.
AGGGTTGCAGAACCCCAATACCTTCCGGGTTCACGTGGTGTTGCTTGGCACCCAACGTGTTCGGAGGTCCAGCTGAGTCGACTAGATAAAGTTGATTTAGATTATTAATTAGATAATATGAGATATTAACTATTTAATCAAGTTATTAAGTGTTACTAATTTATTGGGCCATTAACTGGATTGGTACTTAGGCCTAGAGGGTCACACGCAATAGGTTTTCAGGTGACGGTCTAATTATATAAATTTTAGGGGTTTTTATGAAAAACTGTAATCTTTATATAATGATATGATGAGACAACCCTGGCCAAGCATCAGGATTTTTCTCCTGGCCGCCCCCCTCTCTCCCCTTCTCTCTCCCTCTCTCTTGCGTCACATGTCGCGGAGATCGGCACGGATCCAAGCTCAGTCTTCGAGCGTTGCGGAACCCGAGGGAGCGAGCGTGGATAGTCGCGAGGGAGCGGGTGTGGATCATCGCAAGGAAGACCACGTGGACACTGTTGGAGGCCGGACGGTTGAACGGCTTGTGGCGTCACCTCCACGGAATCGTACGAACGCAGATCCGATTCCGCGCAAGGTGATTTCGACTATCCGATAGTCTGGTTTGCGAATCCTAAAACGGATCAAGATCAAATTTTAAATCTCATTTTCCACTACGTTTCCTTGATCTCGGGTCGCTGTAGATCCTCACACAATGTAAGATGCATCAAGGACTAAAATGCAGATCGATTTTTCCGGTGATCTTAAGATTCTAATTCCTTTGCCCAAGATAGATTAGCACATCCACAACTTCAGAAAACTATGTAAAAAGTTTAGAATCTAATTCCTCTGGTGTTTTTTTTTCTCTTTTTCTGTAACAATGGTTTGCACATCTGCATTTTGTTTTGAAAACCACTGAGTCCCCTAAATCTGCTCCTGTTGTTTCCAGGTGACCTTTCTGTGGGTTAAATTGTTCAATAATAAATTTAAGTGACCATACTTGATAGTTATAATAAATTTAAGTGACCTTCCTGCCGTCCTACGTAGTTCAGTAATAGATGTGACCATAACTTCAGTCTATAATTATACCACATCTTCTTAGTACATTTTTACCATGCTCTTTAGTTTCTTGGCTGCCTAATCGGATAGATAGATAATATTCGGCTATTTGATTGCATTTAATCGGATAGTCGGATATATCTAAATCTCAATACTATCCATCGAATTCAAATTCAAATTCAAATAATGGTAAAAATACACTTTCATAGATTGTGGCCGATTCGGATATCCGACCAATTATAATCAAATATAACTTTGGATATCACATTATCCGCTCCGTTTACAGATTTACTACTTAGCAACAAGTAGAAAAGATACTTTGAACTCCATTAAGCCTCAACTTACAACACCAATCATGGTTAAATTACTCCAACCTAAGCAATGTGGACTGATTATTCATTAAGCTTGATTTTATGGGGATTAATATAAAATAAATAAAGGATATATGGATTTTTTTTTTCTGTTCAGTGAATTTTGAGATATTGAAGTAAAGAAATCCAATTAACCCACCCACGTATCATTTTCCAAAAAAGGAGAGCTGCCCGCCCTCCACCGGCCTGATTTTCTGGAAATTAGTATATAATAAAAAATTATGCACATTTTGAGTTTAATAGATTTGTAGAGATTGAAATAAAAGAAATCCAATTAGCCATATTATTATTTTACACAAAAAAGAAGAGTTGCCCTTGCCCGGAACCGGAAGTATCATGGGCTCCAAAACTAGGCCGTAATACCCGAGACCCGCCCGTTAGCGGCTCTCGACAACTCGAGATCCATTTCATCCCCAGGGTCCGGATTCTGCACCGCGCTCGCAGTCGCAGCCGCAGCCGCAGCCGCAGCCGCAGCCGCCGGGAGCAGACCAGTGATAAGAGTTCGGGCCAACCCTGTCAATGGATCCACAAGATCCGAAAACTAGATCCGGATCCAAAATTTTTAACCCGAAATAACAGTTTTTTTCTGAATTCGGGGCGAATGTTTAAGATTTAGGGTTAGGGTATCTGATTTCGCGTTCTAGCTCCTTCCCAATTCCCCTCTCCTGTTTCCCGTCTCGCATCGTTCTAGCCTTCTAGGGTTTCTTCCACCTCCACAGACCACAGCGGCGATCCTCCTCCTGATCCGAATCTACGGCAGCGGCGGCGGCGAAAGCCCGATCCGACGGCGGCACCGCGGCAGCGACGGCGAAGATTTTGCCTCTGGGCGTCGAGGGGGGGAGCCGGGAGATGCCCTTCGCCCCTCGTTTTGGTGTCTGGTGCTCCTTCTTGACCACCCCTTTCTCTCTATCCCCCATTCGTTTTTTTCTTTTGTGTTAAGAAGCAACTTTGTTTAGAGGTCATCTTCCCTCATCTCCACTCGGAGATCTCTAATGTTCAGGGTATCTCCCGCCCTCTCCATTCTAGGGTTTTTATCTTTATTCCACTCCAGATTTAACCCGGCTTTTCCCATCTCCTTTGCTGAATTTTGCAAAGGAGAGCTCTTGGAGGGCGAGGGTCCCTGCGACCCGGGGCTCTCCGGCAAGCTCAGGGACCCATTCGGCCATGTTTGTATTCTATCACCGATGAGAGTTTTTTTTTTTTTTGCCTCCTTTTGTTTCCGACTTCTGTCCTTACGTATGGTGACTGGTGTTCCATGGAAATTAGATTCGATTGTTGACGGTTCTTCATGGTACACATCTGGTTAAGATATTCTGCAGAAGCACTTGGACAAACGGTTTTGCCGGAGACTGGGGTGACTAAAATTATCCTGTCTGTCTTGATATCCAAAAAACTCTCTTTCTTTTCGACAGCAGATGTCTTAAAAACTCGCCACCGATTAATTAAGCTGATTTCTTGTTTTTAAATAGGTTTATTTCTTGTTTTTAAATATGTGAATGCTGTTGGATAGAACGATCTCAATCTCATATTCTCTTTCAATGTTGCTCAAGTGTTTCCCAGAAACCAACATAGTACATCATACTTGAGATTTATCAGAATTTTCTGAGGTTTTATCTATGTTGAGTTCCACATATTCACAGATCTAGGTCCTTCCTAAAAGTTTCAAACTTGATACATATGCTGGGTGATACTATTCTTATTCACCATATATATATTTATATACATTATAGTCATTGTGGCCCTCTTTTTATTCTACTTTAACTTTATTTTTTGCCGGGCTGAGGTCTGGAGGGACCCATGTTCACATCTGGTTTGGTTGCATTTTCTGATTATTTGAACAGTCTCTGGCACCACTGTGATGGAAATCCTCACAATGAAAAATTAAATTGCATCCAAACTTATCTCATCTCTATGCTAATTTGCCGCCCTTCTTATATGTAGCTTTGTTTATCAGGCATAGTTCTTTTACTGATCAACAACATTTTTTGGCATCCAATCCATGGCCGAGCACTGTAGAAGAACAGGACGTAATTCATATGTATAGGCTTTTCAAGAAATGATAAACTTGGACAGTTTTGTTTTCTTGACTCTTGGCTTGTCCACTAACTGTACCGTACTCTTTCTTATTTTATATTATCAGAAGAAAAAATACAGTTAGGATATCAGTGCTTATTTACTTTTAATTTACATTGTTGCAGAAGCAAAATAATTTGCAAATCCATATTTTGGCATTGGCATGGATGAGTATTCCAACAAGAGAGTTGGTGGGTTGGAGAGTACTGCTGCAAAGGATGATGTGTACTTCAATACTACCAGAAACATTGCTAAAAAATACCACCAGAAAAGATGTGTACTTCAATAGACATTTAACATTTTACATTGGTAAATATTATATTTTTAGATGTTATCACTCTTTCGATGAATGTGAATATACATTTTCAAGAATCAACCAAGTTGAAAAAGTAGCCTCTGCATGGTAATGATATTAACATTGCTTTTCCTTGATTTGCTACTTTCAAATTTTGATTTCTCCAATTCAGACTTAAAGGATCCGAAACTATGTAAAGATAAAAAATATGTAACGATAAAGAGTTGCAGGTAGTCCTGTCAATGGCCCACTAGAGGCAATCCTGATTTTGGATCTTGACCTGGATCCAACGCGAATGGCCCTCTAGACAATCCTGATTTCGGATCTTGATCTGGATCCAAATCTTGGTTTTCGATTTGGATCCGAATATGTTCCTGCTTTGGATCCGGGTCAGATCCGAATCTTGTAGTTTTGGATCGGGTTTGGATCACCAAGGATCCGACCCGGATCTGATCCGTTGACAGGGCTAATCCGATGATTCCTTGTCGCTGGGGATCTACTGTGGCCCTTCGCAAAAGAGGGGGAAAATGGTCTTTTTTTATTTTTATTGTGTCATTACAGTTCCTTTAATCCCTTTTGATGATTACTTTTCCTTAGGTTTTGTGTTGCGGTGTGTAAATGTTGCTTATTTGCTCTCAAAAACTGTTATGATTGAACAGAATTTGGCTATTCGGTCGAACATAGTAGCTTGTGAGGTTTTACTCTTGTGTTGCGTCTGCAAACATGGTGAAGAAGAGCAAGAGTGAGTTTTCCTTGTGCCCAATGGCAATCTCATCGCCTTTTTCCTTTCCAATTCTTCGGTCTTTTGATAATTTTTATCAATCTTCTCCTCTCTATTTATTGGAATCAACTGGGTCTCTACAGAGAGCAAGAGTAAGAGAGTTTCCCTGAAGAAGAAGTACAAGATAATAAGGAAGGTGAAGGAACACCATAAGAAGAAGGCCAAGGAAGCTAAGAAGCTTGGTTTAAACCGGAAGCGGAAGGTCGAGAAAGACCCAGGTATTCCGAATGATTGGCCTTTCAAGGAGCAGGAACTCAAAGCTCTCGAGACACGTAGGGCTCGTGCTTTAGAGGAATTGGAGCAAAAGAAGGCTGCTAGAAAAGAGCGGGTGCGCTTCCATCGTTTGTATCACTTCCTTCTCATCACCCCGTCTCCTGCAAATTTTTTCTTTTTTAAAAGAAGGGAAACAAAAATATTTTTTTTTTTTTCTTTTCATGGCATTTGTTCCTCTGTTCCAATAGATGAACATTGTTTTTCCTCATCATTATAAAGATGAAATGATTATGCAATAGCTGTTATATTACTTTTTGCTTCTCATGTCAGACGACAATTTTTTTTGTAATTCACTTACCCAACAAGCATATTGTCTGTCATTTTCTGTAAGGCCGAGAGGAGTTCATAGTTTTCCCTCTCTTTTCTCACTGCTTTTCTGCCATCCTCTCTAAATGTCCTTTGGCATTTGATTCCTTTTGGTGCCATCTTTTTCCATGTTCCATTTTTTGGGCATATCGAGATGTTTACATAAAAAGGGCCTTGAGCGTGGAAAAGGTGCTTCGTCTCTAGGATGTTTGTGGGGATGATTGGAATTCTTCTATTTACTTGATGTGCGGGAGTGTGCAACTGCAGACCTTGCATACAATTTTGTCAATGGATGCTATTGTAATATGTCAAGCCTTTAAATTTCTTTGGTATCTCATAGTTAGGTTTAATATTGCTTTACTTGGAGAAGCCCATTGTTTCTGAGGACTGTTTGCATGTCACATTTCCTTGGTGGGATTACCCATCTTACACCCCACTGAGAGGGCAAGCATTTTTGATATGCCATGCCTTTTGGCAGCAGAAGCAATCTTCAGTCGTATCATCTGTGAAATATTTTGCAGGCACGGAAAAGAAAATTAGGACTTCTGGAGGATGATGATGCAGTTGAATCAAAGCACACATCAGTTTTCAAAGATTTTGTGGACGGAAGTACTGGGCAAGAAACTATATCAAGCAGCAAAAACCATGGTAAGTTTACCTTTTTTGACACTACTGTTCATAACAGCATAAGTTGTCTATCTTTTGCTATTTATAGAGCTAGTTATCTACGTGGGTTTTTGGATTTCAATCATTAAAGTCTTTGTAAATTCAGAAAAAAATCTCAAGCTGTTATGGTCTCATAAATGATTTCCTAAACCTTGGCTCACCTAAATGAGACCAGTAAGGACAGCAATTGCCTACCTTCTCTCTCCCTCCCCAAATCTTAGCTGAAAGATTCACTCATTTCACCATTTTGCTGACTCATGGTATGCTTCCTTACTTACAACAGAAATGTGAATGGTAACCTAGAAGGTATCTTGCTTCCTTGCTCCCATTACCACTTTCATCCCTGCTCTGTGCTTCGAAGTCCTCAGCCCTTGCCATCTTCTCTCCATTTGAACTCTCAGTTCTGTTTTAAGTACTCCATAATCTCTATCTACTGTTTTTTCTTAAATCCATCTTTGCATCTACTCCCACTTTTCCCCACTCCAATGTGCACAGATGCCCATCCTTGCAGTTTCTCTTTTTATCTAGCATATTTGGCTTTGTTCATAAATGCCCTATTTATTTTTTTCCTCACTTCTTAAAATCAAGGGTTCTTTGGTTTTTGGCCATATAATCTTTTTTTTAAAGCATATACTCTTTTAAAATTAGCTTTTAGTCCCCATAACTTGTCTATTTAACCTTGAATTCAAGAAAGGTAACTTTACTTACAAACAGGTCCTTCTGTTGCTGGGTTTTCAAAGGGAAGTTATGTTTCTTGGATTCAAGACTATTTATTCTTGTTATGGGATTAAAAGTTAATTATAAATGATTATGGGGGCTAAAAACTGAAATACCCAAAAAATTAAACTTCCACACTCTCTCTCTCCCTCTCTCTCTGTTTTTCTCATTATGTAAAAGGCTTTCTCCAGGTTACAATTGTTTAATAATCTATTGCTCTCTAACCCTTTTGCTTCCTTTTCTGCAAATTATCTGTTTTTTCTTTTCTTAGTATCTCTATCAGGTCTGCTAATAAGGTGATTGTGGGTTGTGGGCTCTTCCACCATCCATTCTCTTCTATTTGCTGTGAATAAATTTGGCTTCACTTTTGTTTGGCTCCATACTGCAATTTATTCCATGGGTGTCCTTACCAAACCAAGCCATAAGCACCCCCTAAAAAGGAGGTTAAAAATTTCACTATATGGTCTCCCTTGTTCTCTATAGTTCTCGCAGCTGTCTTACTCTCCACCTAAATGCTTCTTTTCCTTCTCTACTTCTCCTCCTCCTCTCTCTCTCATGCACATGTACACACGTGCATAAACTGATTTGTGGCCTCTCCTTTATCCTTGTATGCCTTCCTTCAAGCCCATTAGATGAATCCCTATTTGTGCTTAGGGGGTTTTGGTTACGAATCATGGTTAAGTTAATGAAACGACATGAAAAAAGTGGGCTATGTTTACAACACATTGGATCGAAAGAGTATGTATGATTTTGTATCTTTTGCATGGATTATTTTGCTTTAATTTCCAATGGTGATATTAATTGTTCATCATTATCTGATAGATTGGTTGATGCACCTCATTGTTGTAGACTGATCCAAAGTTGATTATTGTCATTGTTTATAGATCACTCTGAGAGGTCTTTCTACAAAGAACTTGTGAAAGTTATAGAGGCATCTGATATCATCGTGGAGGTTCTTGATGCTAGAGATCCTCTTGGTACGCGTTGCATTGATATGGAAAAGATGGTGCTAAAGTCAGATCCTAATAAGCGCATTGTTTTGCTTCTCAATAAAATAGGTACATAACTTTGGAAAAATTGTCATCTCTTTCATTTTCTGTACCATGATGTTGCCTTGATAATGTGGAATTTTTTTTTCCTTCCAAAAATGGCGAAGTAAAACTGGGTTAAATATGAAAATTGCATATTACTTCTTCTTTCCTCTTTCATCTGTTCATTAAGATATTGTGTAAGTGATGCTTTCCTATGAAATTCCAGTGGGGAAAACTCCTAATGATTTTTTCAGAAATATCCTCCTTCCAAGTTTATTTTGCAGATTCATTATTTTTAAAGACCTTGCTACATTACAGTACTTGTAAAGAAAGCCCTGCTTTTGTCATCTACTAGTATTCTGTTAGGTCTCTTATTGAATACTAGAATCTTTGAACCAAATTTGAGTAAGTTCAAAATACCTTTAATTTTCCCATAAACTCTTTCTCTCTCTGTTTTTTTATTGCTTCATCTCAATGTACAAAACCTCAATTTTTTTTAGTATATTTTTTTGGGTCCAGTGACTTAATTTTATAGCTGAGAATGGGGCATTCTAAACATCGAATTTGAATGTTAACCAAGAGGGTAATTTTGACAATATGTTAATATAAGAAGGTTATCAAAAGCTATATGAAATTAAGAGGGCACTTCTGCAAATAAACTTGTAAAGAGGTTATTTTTTTCAGAAAGCGTAAATTCTTGTGGATCCTTTTTACTGATGTGTGTTTGTACCATATTGTTAGATCTTGTTCCCCGAGAAGCAGTGGAAAAATGGCTGAAGTATCTTAGAGAGGAGTTACCTGCGGTGGCCTTCAAGTGCAGTACACAAGCACAGAGGTCAAATTTAGGATGGAAGTCTACATCAAAGGCTGCAAAACAGAGCAATGCTCTCCAGACTAGTGATTGCCTTGGAGCTGAAACTCTTATAAGATTGCTAAAAAATTACTCAAGAAGTCATGAGGTATAGAGTAAATCTGTTAGTCAATGTAATGGTTACTTGTGTTCCATCCTACTGCTTACTGGTGAAGCATACTAGTCTATATAGATGAGAGCCCTATATTTTTTATTATAGTGTTTTATAGCTTGAAGACCGGTGAATGCTTTGTGTCATCTCCCATGTGTTGCTTCCTCTTTCCTTTTCGCTGCAATTTAATCTTGATAAGTGATAACTATGTTCTTCTCTCTTTTCCTGTGAGCCAGGGACTTCAATGTTATTAAGTTTGTGTCTGCTGCCTGACACATATCGAACAAGCCAGCTCATAAGAACATTCTTACCTCTTACCTCCCTGTTCCAATAGGCTATGTCTACTGGTAGGATTTTATGATTTTTCAATTTGGATTACAAGAACATCTACTTATAACTAACCTAAAAAAGAGCTACCTCATCTAGAAGTTGTTTTAGTTCAGGTGTAGTTAGGTACAAGTTCAGGTGTAATATAAGCCTTGGTTTTGAGTGACTTCTTGAATTGAAAGGGAAAATGAAACCAAACCCAATAATGGTCTCAGTACAAATGTTGTAACTGATCTTGAAGGTGAACCTCAGTGATGCAATTCTTTATGTCCAAATCTGGTTTTTGATCCTGAGGCCAAACATTGGTGATGCAATTCTTTACGTATCCCTGGTTTCTGATTCTGAAGTCAAACCTTATCTTTATGTAATAGAATCCTTACATGGCTGAAATTTAGTCACAAAAGAAAATGTTTCAAAACATATCTGCCGAAAATGTTTCAGATTTGAATGTTACAGGCTGAACGCTCTCTACCCTTTAGAATGGGAAGGGAAAACATTACTTGGCCCCATGTAGTGAGTGGGAGGACATCTCAGTGATGGTTTTGCCTCTGTTGGCATCTTTGCTGAAGTGTTTATGCTTTATTTGAAAACTGAACTACTTTGACATCTTTGAGAAATTAGAAGTCATGGTAATTTTGCTTATGATGAACTATTTCTTTCTGCAATATTTTAAATCTTGTCCTTCCGTTTATTTTAAGGCTCGTGTACATGGTTGTCTCATTCAAAGTTGTAGGAGAAATGAGAAAAGTGAGATAGGACAGAGATTTAGGAACATTGACCGAGTGGTTTGTCTCCAAGTATGAACAATGCAAAACATATCTGTGTATGATTATGTTATTTACTCACATTTGCAATTTGGCCTGAACAAAAGTTTTTTTTAACAATTCCATGTTGAAAGGTCTTCACTTGTTGATGTTTCTGCAGTGACATATGAAAAGCTGTGGGTTGATTTTTACTTATTTATATTCATCTCCTTTTATATATTTCTTGAAAAGGATTTATGTCTTTATATTTATTTTGGCAGATGAAAATGTCAATTACTGTGGGTATTGTTGGGCTTCCCAATGTTGGAAAAAGTAGTCTGATCAATAGCTTGAAAAGATCGCATGTGGTCAACGTTGGTGCTACTCCTGGATTGACGAGATCAATGCAGGAAGTTCACTTAGATAAGAAAGTGAAACTGTTGGATTGTCCTGGAGTTGTAATGGGCAGATCTGGTGGAAATGATGCTTCTATCATACTTCGCAATTGCAAAAGGATTGAAAAACTCGATGATCCTGTAGCACCAGGTAAATTAGTTGATGTTGATTCCATCCAATGTTCATCTGAAGTACTTTTTGCAAAAAAATGATGCCTTTTATTTAATTTCATGGCGTTGACCTAGTTCTACTTAGTAGTTAGTATGCCTGATCTCTGTTGATAGTTTGAGTCCTGAATGCCACTCAAACAAGATTATGAATATTAAATATTTCGGTTCAGCAACATTATCAGGTTTTTAGTGCACTGTGGATAATGTTATTAATTTGCCCTGTATACAATCATAGCATGATCCACAATCACAGTCATCGTCTGAAAATACACGTCATGTTATCAGGCCAGACATTTATTCATTATGTTGGAAAATTTGTTTGACTTTACATGGCTACCTGTGATCTGTGGATTTCACGTCGTTATTTACTTAGAATGATAATGCCTATTCCAAAATAGGGTATTTTCCTGTTTATTTAAGTCTTGCGCATATGTCAACACTATTAATGTCTCTTTTGGGTTTGTCTTCAGTGAAGGAGATCCTTAGGCTTTGCCCTGCTGAGAGGTTGATGTCTCTTTACAAATTACCAAAATTTAGTTCAGTTGATGATTTCCTTCAGAAGGTTGCTTCCTTACGGGGCAAGCTTAAAAAGGGGGGTATCTTGGATACTGAAGCTGCTGCAAGAATAGTCTTGCATGATTGGAATGAAGGTACATTTTTGAAAATGATATCATGTTTCATAGGATCTGGTGAATTGGTGTAATTTTCTTTCCTTGTAGGTAAGATTTCACTAAACATTTTCTTTCCTCCTTTACAGGTAAAATTCACTACTACACATTGCCTCCAGTGCGGAACCAAGGGGAGAATCTGGAGTTGTCAATCGTAGGAGAATTTGGGAAGGAATTCAATGTTGATGAGGTTTACCAAACAGAGTCCTCCTTCATAGGCAGCCTTGCATCTGTCGAGGATTTTCACCATGTGGAAGTCCCCCCAGGTTCCCCTCTAAATTTGGATGGGGAAATGACTCCGGAGGTTGGTTCTTTTTGTAATGTTTATCTTATATTCACACAGAAGTGTTAAATGCCATGTTTATTAACTTTGTTTCATAAATTGAAGATTAGCACTGAACATATTTCATGCTTGGAAAGGGGACAAATAAGAACCACTTCTTTCTGCACATATTTTTCAGTGTGTAAAACATGCTATTTTTTGAGTGTCTTACTGTTGGATACCTCTCCTGTTGAAACCCCCTTCACATGCATACACACAAAAGAGGCGAAAAGGTTTGCTCACACGAATATAAAAGGAATGTTGTTTCTCAAATTACTGTCCTGTGTACTTTTGATGGTGTCAGTTTACAAATTTCAATTCAAAAGGCATTTGTTCTCTGTAGCTTCTCATGATGACTGACTTTGCATCTTATACTAAGTCAAAATTTGGAGGGATGCTTCATTGTTTTTGATTCTTACATATCCTACTTCAGTTCATTCATGATCTTTTCCCCATTTTCATGAATGTGCTATACGAACACTTTCTTTGTTCTGTGTATTATCTGGGAAAGATTTCTTTGTTGTGTGCTGCATGCCGGTATACATGTCCTTTTGATAATCTAAAGGTGCATGTATTAAGTAAACTAGAAAGCGAGGGTTCAGGATTTCTTTGGTTTTTAGCCTTGTATTTTTTTGCAATTCGCTTTTGGTCTCTGTAATTTGACTATTTAATCTTAAAGCCAAGAAACTTAACTCTCCTTAGAAGAGGGTTCCTTTTCAGGGACGCAAAAGTTAATTGTAAAAATTATGAAAGGGCCCCTAAAAGAATCTATCCCTCAGAAGGTTAAATTTCTTGGTTCTAGGCTAAATAGTCAAGTTACTGGAGTAAAAGCTAAAAGCCCCCAAGAAATTTAGCTATAGCTACAGTGAGCTCTCGTTTATCCATGGGCATCTGGTAACAGGAACCCTTTTTCCTCTCAGGATGATATGGGAATTGAAGAAGTTCAAAATGCCGATGAGTCTATTCCTTGTGATGAGGATCATCCTGAAGAAACAAAGTCCAACAGCAGTAGCAGACAAAATGACAAGCTATATACTGCAGAAGGCATTTTGGATCCACGCAAACGACGAGCAGAAAAGAAGCGCAGGAAAGCACAGAAATCAAACCTGTTGAATGCAATGGATGCTGATTATGACTTTAAGGTAGATTATTTTCGTAAAGAACCTGTCCCTGAAGTGAACGATGAGACTCTGGATGGAGGTTCTGATGAAGACAAAGATGAGGCTTCAATGGTTGGTGTCGAATTGGATGCATAGACTAAAATTAAATCCATATTTTTCCATCCATGTATCAATTTATTATTCACAAACACACCCAAGTAATCAATTTTGTTATTGACATGCTTTCAAAGTTTTCAAATAGACATAAACAGTAACAGTTCCCTTTAAGGCACTTGTAGTTGTGGGTGCCTAGAACCAGGTAACTGTACCTTGAGTTTTCAATGAAGAGGCTACTGAGATTCTCTTGTTTGACATTGGATTTGGTTATGAATATCGAGTGTGTGGGTATCTATCACTTCAAAGCATTTGCTTGTGGATCCTCAATCCAGGATTATTAATCTTACAATTTTTCTTCTTTTATTTGCTGCGTGGTATTCTCAAACTGTGAAGTTGTCGTAGTTGATTGCGAAAGAGATGGGCAGATGATGTTCCGTGGTAGCAATGGTTTCATCTTTACTGGATTATTTGTTCTTGAGAAATTCTTATTGGAAGACCTGTCTTGCAATAAAGCCGATGTGGTATTGGTTGAGAGAGAGAGAGAGGAGAGTCTTGCCATACCCTCAGTCAATACACATCAGCCTTGTTGCAAGACCTGTCTTGCAATAAGCATTTCCCATTGTTCTTTGATCATACCTCTCTTATGTTTGCTAATTTGGTATCTCTTAATGTGTTTTGCTTCTAGGTGAATTTTTTAATGTAAGTCACCGAAGACTACATACCCAGCTCGATGGGTGTTCATTTCTGCCACCTTTATTTCTACATATGTTCTTTTCTTTAAGGAATATTTTCTTCCTTGATCATGTTACATCTTGAACAAGTACATAGAAGGAAAAACTTCTTGGACTTGTTCCATTCTACAAGAATAGCCCCATTTTTCTTGTCACTATTTTGCTAGTTCTTTTGTTTTGTACCATCTTCTTAATTGTCCTTGTTGCCTTGCCATCTTGGTTTTCATTCTTTTTTTCCCCCCAAAATATAGATAAATCAGTAACGAGTGCTGTACAATCTACAAATTTGATCGTATAAAACGTAGAAGGGTATAAAATGTTAAGATGAGTCTTTCAAGATAAGCGGTTTTTTTTTTCACATGTTTGATGTTTCGAGGATGCACGTTGGGAGGTGTGGGAGTCCTCAACACTGATCAGATGGATTGGTGTAGGAACAAAGGTTTTGATTTGGGCTGTAACATTGAGATTGTTAAAGAGAAACATGTAAGTTGGGAGAAACCAGAAGATGGTTGGTTTAAGGGAAATTTCGATGGGGCTTGCAAGGAGGAAGGAGGAACCCTTAGAGGAGGAGCAGGGTACATCATTACTTAGAGATGGGCATATAGCAATTGCTTAAAGGCGGGAGCCTTACACTTAGAAAATGTGAACGCTCTTAAAGCGGAGGCTGTGGCAGCTAGAGAAAGTGTCAAAGTTTTGGAAAACATGGGGTTTCAGAGGGGAATTGGAATATGACTTGAAGGAGACAGCAAAATAATTGTGGATCTCATAACCAACTCTAATGTCAACAAGGCCCCACCAGATATCAAATACATAATTCAGGATATATTTAATTGATTTTGAGAAGCTGGGATCTGGTTAAAGTGACACATGTTAAAAGAGAAGGCAATTTAGCGGCAGATTGGTTGCCTAAACAGGCACCTTTAGCTATGTTTGACATCCACTGGGCACAGGACATCCCGTAGAATTTGATGAGGATTTGCAGGCATGATGTCGAGATGCTTTCAAACCACCTTGACAGATCTCGAATTTGGTGGGTCTACTAGTTTTTGTTGTTGTGTCTAATAGCCCTGTTTTATGGTTTTTATTTTCTTGCCCCGCTTTGTTGATGACTGAATGGTGCTTTGAGTTATCTTTAAGTTATGCAATTTGAATGGAGCTTCATAGCTCCTTTCAATTACCAAAAAAAATGCAATGGTTAGAAGATAATAGGTCTTTAATTTTAGAGAAAATTATATATTTACTCTTGAAATATATTATATTCGAATACATATTCTTGAAATCTTCCTATTATATTTATAATTTTGGATTCTGTATGTTTTATCATATATATGTTTTTTATAGTCTGACTCTATCTATTTAATCTTAACTTAAAAATGAGTTAAAAGGATAACAGGACTAACATGTCTTCTAAAACTCTAAATTTTTTTTTATAACTATCGACCTCTCATTCTAGGCCCTATCTCCATTCGCCCTATTAAGTCATCTCTGTCTCTCTCTCTCTCTCCCAAATTTTTTATTTTCATCATTTATTTAACAATTATATTCACATATTAACAAAATATGAGAAATATTTTGCGTCTGGTAGAAATATTTGGCCACAGGTATTCGCAACAAGTGAATGTGGGTCCCGTTATAATGTTAGTAGATGACTCCTCCCATTTGCGTCTGCAACCGGATGATTGACGTGCAAAATATTTCTCATAAAATATTCATTCTATTTTAACAGATTGCTTGTAGTACCACAAAACTTAATTAATTAAAAAATATAGATAAATTGAAATTTTATCAATTAATAAATTCAAACTAATTAAAAAAGTACGCATCATTATTGCATGCGTATAAACCCATATAAAAATTTCGTAAAAATAGTAGTTATATTTTAAATAATATTCTCTAATGACCCATCAAGAAATTTGGGTATAAAAAAATCATTTGAACTAAGTTTAAGAATTATTGAGACTTAGTATCGTAATTAAGGATAAATCGGAAAACTATTGTCATATACGCCAAAGTGAATTATAAATCAAAATAAACACATGGGTAGACTTTAATAATGTGTATTGATAGCCCATTATGAGAATTGTACCAATGGGCAATTTTGACCCATGAATAAATTCACTAATATAAAAGGGATAATTAAACCCATTAAGTAAATTAAGTATATAGGTTGTACAAGTGATCCATCCATGGGATATTGAGCCAAAAGTAAGAGTCCAAATGATGGATGGGAGATAAATAGAATTTAATTCGTGGCTAAATTAATGGTAAATTAAAAAGGGTAAGAAAATCCCCTTACAACTCATGTAATTATCCTAAAAAGAGTCCTAACCCTAGTCTAACTTAATATCAATGAAATAAGACTCTATCCTAATCTAAAAAGGAGATTTAGATAAGAGACAATTGAGTTAAATATAGGAGACTCATATTAAATAGGGAAATTCATAACTATATTATCTCCTAATTAAAAATGGATAATTAAGGTATTAATATGACTCATATATATCTTAAAAGGAGTCATAGACTTATCCTAATCCTTTAGCCACGAAATTGGATCTCTCCCCAAACCAATTAGATGGATAAATGCTAGAAAAGTGAGAGATAAATGTGAAAATTTGGAGTTGGAGAAGAAGAAGGAGTTTTAAGTGAATTAGGAGTTTTTAAACATACAAAACCCTTCCATTTCGTATCAACCCAACCCTAGATTGTTTCTAAAGCTTGGAGGACGAAGGAGAGGAGCTATTGGGCGTGGAGATCAAGGAGGAGAAGGCTAGGAACGAAGGGCTTCATCAAGTTCTTCACGTTTTCAAACCCTAGGATTCAAAGCGCTTAAAGGTAGGCAATCTCTCAAGCACAAATCAATTAAGTTCGGCCATAGGTAGCCCATACAACCATCTTCGAAAGCCCCATATTTCCCCCAATTTTTAGCATGTCTATTGGGAGTATTTCATGCTCCAAATCCTGTTGAAAGCATATACCCAAAATGATATATTTCATTTAAATTCATACCCACACTTGATCTCGTGCCTTGCAATTTTTATCATACATGCTCTAGGATGTTAGGGTCCGAATGAGCCTATTTTCCCCAATTTTTATCATGTATCATCTTCGAATTTAATTGGATTCCATCACTGTGTATGATTTTAGGTTACCGAGATTTAACCTAATTAGAACATGTCCAAACCATGACTATTTTCTAATTGCTAGTGACTGTAGATCGATACATCTGCTAGTCTATTTTCGTTTCAAACTGGTTTCATGATTTTTGGACTTGTATACGATTTTATATGATTTATTTAAGTGGACGGTGTCAAACCTTGGTTGCATGGACCGCAACTTAAGGTGACCTGACCCCCTGCCAGGGCTCGGGCCGAGACCCTGAGAACGCGACGACCTGATAGGTCGCGTTCTCAACCACGTTGCGACAGAGTCTCACGTCGCGTTCTGAACGCGACGGGACCCTGCGTCGCGACCTTCTCGTCAGGTCGGCCTGACCTGCACGCGCCGCCCCAACCTGACGCGACGAGCACCTCGTCGTCGCATTGGCGTCTCGGCTGGCACCTGAACGCGTCGGCTCGACCCGACGCGACTTGAACGCGTCGGCTAGACCATCGCGACTTGACCTATCAACGCGTCAGCTGATCCTGTTGCGACTTGAACGCGAGGTCAGCCGATGTCGCATCTTGATTGATTGTTCCAGAAACTCTAATTTCCATGCAATCCTTAATTTTCATGCCCTTAAATCACTGTTTAACCCTTAAGTTGTACCGTTGTGAACAGTAATGACTTGTTTAGTATTAATGGCTAATATTCACATGATTTTCCATTAAATAAAAGGCATATGCACAACTATATCTTGCTATCATGATTATCTTACACATGCATACACTATACTTAAATGTTTGCCATGAAATCTTACCAAATTACTCAATAATATATCTGGTAATTAAGAACAATTATTCATATAATTTTCCCTATTATTTTAAATAAACTGTCTTCGTTTTACTCGCGTGTTTGGAAGACCGTTATCGCGTCCCTCTGCCTTCGAGCACTCAAGGCATGGCAGACACTCGTTTTATACACACTTCTATCTTGGCTTGGACGACCTCTCCATTGGGAATACTCCTGACAGGACTAGGAACTCCTTGTCAAGGCCTCCGTAAGTCTCTTTGACTTTGGCGGACGTCCATTGCCGACGAGCGGGTTGTAATCAATACCTATTATACCCTTAGGGATCAGCATGATCCAACGACCTTAGTTTGTTCTCTCTTACCTTGAAGATCACGTCGGAACTCTGGCCTGTGTTCATAAGCATGACTAATGGGCGGTCATGACTTCTACCAGACTGTCAGCACACGACTGTACTATACAACTGTTACTATCACATGTTTATCGTTGTTTTACGAATATGACCATGTTCTCATCTACTATCTCTGCACTCTCATCTGTTCACATTCTCTCTATACTCTCATCTACTCGTCAACTACTCTTATTTATTCTTGGTACTCTATTTGGCCATCCAATTGATTGTTTAAGATATTAAACATAACTAATGCCAGACAATAGGGCCCGATCTAGTCCTGGGGGGAGCACTCGAAAAGTGCTATTTGTCCATGGGAGTTAAAATGATCAGGGTGTTTGGCATACACTCAGCGCCATTTATACTATCAAGATTTAATCTATGACAATCAATCAATCACGTTACTATATACTCTGGGTTGATAAAATGATTGACCACTCGTTACATGCTATCGCGACTAGTGCACTTTTGTGCAACCATACACGCTATCTCATTATATGGCCAATCCTTTATCATGCTAGTTTTACAATATTCTTTTGAACGTATTATCGCTCTTTTGCTATCGTGTGACATTACTCTTTTTGACTATACTTGATCGTTCTCTTTAGTTATCTTACTTTACAAAATATTAATCACTTAAAGCATGTCTGTTTACATGAGATATTAAGTCCTACTGAGCATTATCGCTTACCTTGCGCTATTTGTTATATGTGTTTCAGGTAAGCCAGATGATGACCTTATCTACACCAATGGGAATGGACTGGAGTGATGAGCGACCTGGAGTCATAGCGATGGAATGACCATAGTATCGTAGAGTCTAGTTAGATATTTGCTTAGTTATCCTTTCCAATGTAATGATGTTATTGTGCCCAATGTTTCGGCTCAGAATTAGTGGTTGTAATAGTTTAAGTGATTTATCAATAAAATGAGGAGTTATTATAATTATTGTTCATTAGCTGCTCTGATTTTTACGACTGTATGCATAATTTACATTATCATATACTTTGCTCATGCCTCCCCGATTTATTCCACTGCTAAATTAGTGGGGCGTGACATTGCTAATCAAAGAGATATTGTAATTGATGACTTTCTCGATTTTGGAGATTGATTATAATATGAAGATTTTAAGAATATATATTCGAATGTAAAGATATATATGTAATTTTCTCTTAACTCTAAACAAAAGAAAAAGATAATGAAGAAAAATAAACATATGCATATGATTTTTCAAAAAATATTTTAATCTCTTGAGAAAAGTTGTTCAGCCGGCCATACGTATCGATACAAAACACCACGGGTGCTTCTGTATAAGAACACCAAGAAGCACTTGGCAGGAAGAATATGGTGATGCATTGCAAAAAAAAAAGAAAGAAAGAAGAAAGTCAAGGAAAATACTCTCAGAACATTATTCTTCAAAATAAAAAAAAAATGAAGAAGAGAAAGTGATAATATTCTCAGCAATACCATAATAATACCATAATCGTATCTTTTTAGAAAACGTTCTGTATTCAATATTCATGGTTCCATATCTCAGTTTCTCCCTTACGCCTTTTTTCCCCTAACTTTTTTGAAACTGAGCAGCACTTTTCAATTAAAATTAATGAAATATCTCATAGCTAATGTTATTTAACTCTATAAGGGCCGGGGATGGGATCTATTTTTCTCTCTCCATTCTTCGTAAGCCCATCTCTATCTAATTTATGATAAACACATTTAGAAGCATTTTTATTTGTTAGCACTTAGCTAGATGTCTGACATCGATAGGAAAGTAATAGACTTGCATCACATTTGGGATAGTTTTGATAACATAGACAAGAAGAAGTATGGAAAAACCACACCAAGTTGTTCTTCTCTCACCAAAATTATGTACAAGTATATATGTACAAGAGCCAGCAACTAAATATGACAATCAAAATCCTATAACACAATCACCGCAAGATTTGAAATCAGATTCCAAATCACAAAAAGATGTACACACTTTTTACTCATAACATATGTTAATGTACAAGATTAACACACCACCTTTCCTTTCAATTAACATGAGGCTTGTACCACAGATGGCGTAAGTAATTGTGAGCTGAGAGAACTATTAAGATAGAAACAAAAGTAAAAGATCACGTGAACAAACTTTATTAGATGTAGAAACTCAGAAACATTTTCTGACGTCAAACTATATGTAGAAACTAAGGGTCTGTTTGTTTGCACGGAAAATTCGGGTGAAGAAATAGTTTTTAAGAAAATTTAATTTTTTATATTATTTGGTACCATAAAAAACTAAAATCTGTAAAATTAAATCACAAAAAATCCGAATTTTGGCATCCACGGAAAAACCGCGGATGTCGTTTTCTGGGCAAGCCGGATGCCATTCTGCTGCTACAGTGGTTTAGGCGTACTATTCATTCAAATTAGAATTTTATTTTCTTTTCACTCATTTAAGTATCTTTGTCAAATTTAATTATTTTCCATTAATTAATTGAATTTTTATTTTTTTATTAAAATATCTATAAAACACTATTCATTCAAATTGTGTTTTTTATTTTATTTCTCGTACTTTAAATTATATTTGTCAAAGTTACTTATTTTTTATTAGTTATCTAATTTATTTTATTTTTTAAAATATTAAAAATAAAAAAATAAAATAAAAATTGATGAATAGTGTTAGTACACAAAGAATATATGACTCTCTCTCATTTGAGTAGATCATAAGATCTCATATCCCTCCATACAACTTTATATTTTCCTAACAACCAAATAGATAATTACGTTTTCATTTTCACGGAAAAGTTATTTCGTGAAAAACTATTTCCCTCTAAAACTTTTTACATACAATCAATGGACCCTAAGTGCATGGAATTTTCAAATCCTAACACATTGAAATCCAGATCTAACAATTATTTCCAAGGAGTTTTTTGCTTCTAAATGTCACAAGAAGGGTAATATCTATACATATATCCAAGGAAAATTAATTCCCAAAGATTTATAGATCCGAGTATTCCACCAAACCAGATAGCCCCTGAAGTCTATAATATCCATGAAACCATCAAACAACTCGATCAGTCACTAATTAGTAAACTCGAGCTAGTTAGCAATTAGGAAAGTAATTAAGAGAGCAAGAAACGAGGAGATCGATGGCTGCAAAGATCTTGTCTAGCATCATGAAGCTTCTTGTCGCAGCAGTTGTGCTGTTTGGCCTCCTTTCCTCCTCAGGTACGACCGTACGAGTCCTTGTTTTAAAGCTAGCTTCCCCCACTTCATTTTCTAATTGGATTAATTAGATGAGAGGAACACAGGAGTTGTATATATATACACCATGATTTTCCAGAAGAATGGGGATGATCATGTGCTTCATCATCAAGTTCTATAATAATTAGGACATTTGTTTATTATATTAATTTTGAAATTTTATCCCTAACTAGCTTCTCATGTATATATATATATATATATATATATGCATGCATGCAGGCATGGCACAACCATCGTGCCCCACTCAAAGCTGCGCTGCCAGCCCGGGGGCTTGCACCGCGATAGACTGTGTTAAGATATGCTCCACCTCCCTGCCCGGGGGACCTCACAAGGCTTGCTGCAAGGCCGGCCGATGCTGCTGCTACAACTAATATTTAAGAATCTTCAGCTAATTATACATTAATCATGAGTAATCATATGAAATAAAGACTTTTGTCCCCGCAATATCATGTTATTGCGATCTGGAATATCTGTTTGTGTTCCATTATATATGGACAAAAAAATAGACAATAAAGAAACCGGTCTTGGATCAAGGTTCTATTAATGTGTGTGCATGTATATATGATGGTCTAGTTTTTCTGTCTTTTCTTTTTTGGGTTTTTAATTTATACAGAAATTATTGTTATATAAAAAAATTACAAATGTGCCATCAGTTGTTAAAATATTAATAAACATGGGACTTGTAAATAGAAAATATTACAGATATATATATACCAATGTAATTAACTTCCGAAGCAAATTAAGATTTCTTCACAGTTCTATTATTTTAATAATTTTGGTAGAAGGATACTTATTATATTTTTTAAGACTTTGAGAATGAGACTTGGTTAGGTGTTAAAATTATTTTCCCTAATGACAAACAAGGGAGTTCCTTTAGTGGGTTAGTCAAACTCATGGTTAAATAAATGGAGAGTAACTCAAATATATATGTCATCGGAATGAGGTATCTTGTAATAATTTTCACTTATGAGTAGCAATAGTTTTCCGAAGAAAAATCTCTTCTTCTTCTTCTTTTTTACTTGACATTTTTACTTGACATAGAAATATAACATTATCTGACAACATTAATGATATTGGGCACTATGTTCTCCATCCTGTGTCACATGTCTCGGGCCACCGTGCGTCCGTGCCCCTTCTCTCAATTTCCCCTGTTGATCCCCTCTGACGACCCGTCCTGAGCAATTTTGCCCCCGCTGACCACCTCCTGCAAACCTGTCCAGCGCCCGCAGCCTCCTTTCGTCGCCTTCCCTCTGTGCGCAACTCCCCTACCTCCCCCCTTGCACTGCCCTCTCCCTTCTCCTCCTCACCCTTCCGAAGTACCACCACCACTCTCTTCCGTAACCTGCCCTCTGTTCTTGTCACCCTTTCATCCCTTTCCTTTGTGTTTTTAAGATAAGTTCCTTCCTTTTTGGGCCCTTACCGTTTCTACTGGAGACTTGTTTACTGGTCTCAGTTTTCAGTTTACTCTATTTATGTGTTCTTCTAGGATCATTTTGTTGCAGCAAGCTTCGGGTGTTTGCCATCCGTTCCTATTCTGTCGTGGCTATTATTAAACTCTTGGTGCTCTCTGAGCTAGGTCTTTTTTTTTTTGGTAAGTCACTCTGATGCACAGTCCAAACTTTTAGTTAATGAGAAAAAAGTGATAAGAGAATGGGGGACAGAGAGTGGCACAACCAACATGGGTAGCTTTCAGTGGCAAATCTAGTGAGGTCCTAAGATTTTACTGGATTTTTAAAATTTTATTAGGGAGTTTAAAATTTTTCATTAAATTGATTTGGTTAGAAATTTTTTCTAAAAGAAGTGACTTCACTGGATTAATAATAGAATGACTCCACTGAATAAAATTTTTGCGTCCGCGAGCGTTATACCTTGCCCACCTGCGCAATCAACTATTGGCCTCTGAAGTTGTAGTTGAGGGGTGAATGCACTAAACGGATTAAGAAGATGGGTGAGTTTTCTCATGGTCCCATATCTTAGTTCCTCCCTTAATTACCCCTTTTTTTTCCTCAAAAGAAATTAGGAAGCTATTAATTAATAATTTTTTGCAACTAATTAAGAAGCAATTTTGCAACTAATTAAGAGCCTTAAACTAAGACAATTTAGCGCAAGAAATTTCCAAGTCAACAATGCAATGAAGTCTGTTTCCATGGTATTCTTTCCTCTTCCATATCATTTCACACAAGGAGAGTATAAGGAATATCCAAGGAATTGTAATTCCTACAGATTCACAGACGCAGGCACTTGGCAATAATAACCTAAAGTCTGTATGCATCCATCAACATTTCAGTCAGTAGGTACTGAACTCGAGCTAACAAAGGGAAGCCAGGCATAGCAAGAACTGAGGAGATGGCAGCCAAGATCTTGCCTAGCTAGCATCATGAAGCTGCTGCTTGCAGCAGTTCTGCTGGTTGGCCTCAGGTATGATCGAGTACTCCTTGTTTGAAGCTTCCCACTTCTTCCTTTAGATTAGATCATGGGATCGGAGGAACACATGATTTCTGCTGCATCTCGTGATCGTCTCAAAAGCACCACCCGGCCCGTACTAATTTCGTCATTCATGCAAATTCCTAGAATGGGGTACGTGGGGCGCCATGCACGATACCTTGCACGATGTGCTTCATGCATCATCAAGTTCTAATAACCTGCAACAGAAACTGAGGGCAAAGCAACATGTTATTTGTGAGTAGATCACAATCGCAATGATTCTAGTTACTTCCCTCGTCCTTCCAATTAATTCTCCAAATAATTTGAGATTTAATCTTATTCTGTCTGATATCACAATATTGCCATACTGAACAATTAAGAGCCAGAGCTTTCTAACTTGTTTACTTAGTTTTTTTTTTAATTTCTCTCGTGGTACATATATGCAGCCATGCATGGCACAGCTGCCATCATGCCCCACTCAAAGATGCTTTCCAACCCGGGGTCTTGCCGAGAAGTTAGCTGTTATGAAGTGTCCACCACCGCCATAGCCATACTCGAGGAATCTTATAAGCCTCTGTTTGGTAATAGATTAGGATTAGATATAACTCCAACTTATGATTAAAGTTATGCAGGGTTAATTTATTTTTTAATTTATTTTCTTATGTGTTAACCTAATTTAACTACAGTGAGTTAACTCACTTTTTTTTTATTACTTTGACAAGATAAAGTGAGTTAACTTACTTTCATATCAAAAAGTGACTTGAAAAGAGAAAATAACAATTAATATTGTGTTGAGAAAAGAAAAAGTAGTAATTAATGTTGTGTTGAGAAAAGAAAAAGTAGCAATTAATGTTGTATACTGTTCGGGTAAAAAAATAGTTAACTCAATAAATTAATTCAAATCCACCTCCAGAAGTGAATTGGAAAATTATGAATTAACTCACATCTGACTCACTTTTAACCTAACTCACTTGAGTTAATTTTTTTTGATTACTAAATTATATTTTGAGTTAACTCTGAATTAACTTTGAGTTAACTTTATATTAACTCGTTACCAAACTGAGGCTTACAAACTTGCTGCAAGAATGGCCGGTGCTGCGTATAGAATGAGCTATATACATATACGTTGCTCTCTCTCGAAGCTTGTTTCATATATGAATGCGTTCACATGCAGTGTCGATCGATCTTTCTAATCCAATGAATTAATGTACTGCATGCCTGGCATGCTCTTTTGATAGAGGCCAAAGAGCATGTGGCTTGATGACAACACTATATATGTGTTAATTGTTCGACATTGGATTTTGAAAGAGCTGCACCTAGAGTGGAGGTTGCCACCGGTCCTGAGTCCTGACTCTGCCAATAGTCTCATTCGGTGGATATGTTTGTTCAATTTGATTAGATGGGTCAAGGAGAAGGAAACATAAAAAAATTGTGACTTTTGATGGACCCATTAGATGCTCAAGGAGAAGGAAACATAAAGATTTTGTGACTTTTGATGGACCCAAAACATATTCATGATTAATTATGCACATTAATTTAATTTTTTATTTTCTCCACTTTGTTTTTTGTCCAACTATGAAATTGTGTGAATGTATATAATATCTCAAGGGCATATATTTCATAGAAAAGTAACCTTACTGACATGCGATCGATTCAACAAATTCCCACACCGCTACAAGTGCAGCAAAAAAAACTCTAATTGAAACTAGGTGTTATTAGTTCCACGTTGCTAAACGAATATCCGAACTTTATTTTTACCAGGTTGCAGTAATTACTTGACGGCTGGCTTTGATAATGGAATAGAATAAGAGTGATCAAGTTTACTCAATTAGGAAAATCGAGACAAGAAAAGCAAGATTTAACATGCAATGGTCTTTCTCTATATCAGAAGAACTGGAGAGGATTTGCAACAAGGACAAGCTTTGGGATCCACCCTGAATGGCCATCTTAATTTTGATAAACTAGAGAGGGTTCACTTTTTGAGGAGAGGATCTGCTCAGCCGTCTCCAATTTTTGTGGCGGCCTTTGATTAATTGTACCCTGTTTTTGGGCTTTAGCATATATAGTCTGATCAGACTCTCAATGTTATTGCCCAAAAAAAAAAGAAAGCATAGCATCAATGTTGTCTTAACAAAAAAACAGCCCTTATTATTTTAAAGCGAGAAATATTTATTACATTTTCACAAGTACATTCATATCATTTGAGAAGGGATCTCATTGATCAGCATACCCAATCCTTTAGGGGGAGAATATTACTACCTATGCACGATGGCTGAGCTTCCCCCCCCCCCCCCCCCCCACCCCCCCCCCCCCCCCTTTTTTTTTTTTCTTCATCCAATATTCTTTGAGGTTTATCACTATAGCATGCAAATCCCCATGGGGAGGAGATCCTCTATTCACCAAAATCTGTATGAGATGCATTCTATTGTATGTCCATAGCATGTTCTTAAAGCTGTAACGTTATCTGACAACATTAATAGTACGGGATATGTTTTCCAACTTTTTTCTTCATGTCCTAGGGATATATCTAGACATGACAAATTTTACAGTAATTCCACAATAATAAAAAGAAAGGATTTTTTTAACAAATAATAACTCTTTGTAATATTCATAATTTAAGAACTCTTTACAATCATTTACTATGAAAAAGTTGCTCACTATAATCAAAAGTTGATGAAGAACCATCATCAAGGGGAAAAAAAGTATGTAACAACTAACAACCCAATAAGTTAATTTACCCAACAATTATGTTAGTTGGTACACTTCTCAAAAAAGTCACTCATCCTTAAACTTCCTCCAATTAAATACATTTAACTTCGGAGTTCTTTTTCTACTCGATCTTCAAAAATGACTAGTCCGAGTTGTTAGTAATCTACTTATTTAATCTATTTAACATATTCTTATATGGAGAGTTACATCTATCCTGCTTATATAAGCGACATCTTTATGGCTGAACACATATAACATATAGTCAAACCCCCAGACAGACAAGCAGGACTATGACCCTTACAGATTCAAAATATGGCTCTCACAATATAACACTTTGTGCCATTGTGGCCTCAAGAGGTAGCTACCATACCGTAGCACTTTATCCTGTGTGTTTAACTCCCACATTTTCGACTTGGTAGGGCTCTGATACCATTTGTAATGATCTAGCTGCTCCAACAACTGTGCTAGTTGATAGACTTCTAAAGAAGGTCACCACTTGAGAAATTAGGGGTGAACGCGGTCTGATATGGTCCGATTCACCCATATTTTTTCACTAATCGAAATCGACTCGAAAAGTATGAAAAATCAAACCGATCCGGTTCAGTTCGATTTGAATCGAAAAAGTAAACAAATAAGGTTTTGTGGTCTTTGGGGATTCGAACCCAAAACCTCTCGATAGAGATCCAGCGCAATAACATAATATATATATATATAGTTCATTCGATTTCCCAGTAGAGAACTAAACTAAACCGAGGGGGATCTTCAAACTGAACCAACTAGAATTGTTAGTTCGGTTCGATTTTTTGAGTTGGACCATTTAACTAACAACCTTATTTGGGACTTCTCCAACTGAGCATATTTAATTTCAGAGTTTTTTTTTTACTTTAACTCCGAAAATGACTAGTCTGAGTTGTTAGTGGTCTACTGATTTAGTCTATTTAACATATTCTTCTATGAGATGTTATAAAACATGTCTTTTTTGTGGAAGGTGCACTGGTAACATAGGTCGAGAAGATTATTTAATAAGTATCTCATAGATATGTATTTAAGGCTATATGGGCCGGGAATGGGATCTATTAATTTTCTCTCTCCTAAACCCATCTCTATCGAATTTATGATAGACACATTTTGCTTCACTAGAAGCATTTTTATTTGTTAGCACTTAGCTAGATGTCTGACATCGACAGGAAAAGTACTAGACTTGCATCACATTTGGGGTAGTTTAGATAACATAGACAAGAAGAACTATGGAAAAACCTCACCAAGTTGTTCTTCTCTCACCAAAATTATGTACAAGTATATATACAAGAGCCAGCAACTAAGTATGACAATCCAAATCTTAATTAACACAATCACAGCAAGATTTGAAATCAGATTCCAAATGACAATAAGATGTGGACTCCAGATCTTTTGAACACTTTTTCCTCATAACATGTTAATGTACAAGATTAACACACCGCCTTTCTTTTCAGTTAACACGAGCTTGTACCACAGATGGCGTATGTAATTGTGAGCTGAGAGAACTATGAAGATAGAAACAAAAGTAAAAGATCACATGAACAAACTTTATTAGATATAGAAACTCAGAAGCATTTATATTCTGACGTCAAACTATGTATAACAACTTAGTGTATGAAATTTCCAAGTCCTAATACATTGAAATCCAGATCTAACAATTTATTTCCAAGGAGTTTTTTGCTTCTAAATGTCACAAGAAGGGTAATATCTATATATATATATCCAAAGAATTAATTCCAAAAGATTTATATATAGATCCGAGTATTCCACCAAACCAGATAGCCCCTGAAGTCTATAAATATCCATGAAACCATCAAAGACCTCGATCAGTCACTAATAAGTAAACTCGAGCTAGCTAGCAATTAGGAAAGTAAGCGAGCAAACGAGGAGATCGATGGCTGCAAAGATCTTGCCTGGCATCATGAAGCTTCTTGTCGCAGCAGTTGTGCTGGTTGGCCTCCTTTCCTCCTCAGGTACGAGTCCTTGTTTTAAACCTTCCCCCGGCCACTTCATTAATTCCTTGGATTAATTAGATAAGAGGACCACAGGAGTTGTATATAGACATGCCATGATCATCCCAGAATGAGGGCCGTACGTGCATGATACCATGCTTGCATGATGTGCTCCATCATCAAGTTCTACTTAGGAAATTTGTTTATTATATTAATTTTTAAAATTTGTCCCTAGCTATCTTCTCATGGTATATATATATGCATGCATGCAGGCATGGCACAACCATCGTGCCCCACTCAAAGCTGCGCTGCTAGCCCGGGGACTTGCACCGCGATTGACTGTGTTAAGATATGCTCCACCTCCCTGCCCGGGGGACCTCACAAGGCTTGCTGCAAGGCCGGTCGATGCTGCTGCTACAACTAATATTTATGAATCTTCAGCTAATTATACATTAATCATGAGTAATCATATATAATAAAGACTTTTGTCCCTGCAATATCATGTTATTGCGATCTGGAATATCTGTTTGTGTTCCATTATATATGGACAAAAGAATAGATAATAAAGAAACGGTCTTGGATCAAGGTTCTACGGATATATGTGTGCATGTATATATGATGGTCGAGTTTTTCTGTCTTTTCTTTTTTAGGTTTTTCTTACAGAAATTATTATTATATGAAAAATTACAAATGTGCCATCAGTTGCTAAAATATTGTTAAACATGGGACTCGTAAATAGAAAATGTTATAGATATATATATATACCATTGTAATTAACTTCCGAAGAAAAGATTTCTTCAAAGTTCTATTATTTTAATAATTTTGGTAAAAGTATACTTATTATATTTTTTAAAGACTTTGAGAATGAGACTTGGCTAGGTGTTAAAATTATTTACCCTAATGACAAACAAGGGAGTTCCTTTCATGAGTTAGTCAAACTCATGGTCAAATGAATGGAGAGTAACTCCATATGTCATCGGAATGAGGTATCTCGTAATATTTTTCACTTATGAGTAGCAATAGTTTTTCGAAGAAAAATCTCTTCTTTTTTTTTTTTTACTTGACATAAAAATATAACGTTATCTGATGACATTAATGATCTTGGGTATTATGTTCTCCATCCTGTGCCACCATGCGTTCGTGCCCCTTCTCTCCATTTCCCTTGTTGATTCCCTCCGGCGACCCGTATGTCCTGCACCATTTTCCCCAGTTGACCACCTCCGGCAAACTTGTCCAACGTCGTCGCCTTCCCTCTGTATGCGCAACTCCCCCGCCTGGCCTTTCCCCCTCCCCACTCGCGCAGCCCTCTCCCGTCTCCTCCTCACCCTTCCGAAGTACCACCACCGGCCACCTCTCTCCCGTAGCCTCCCTTTTGTTCTCGTCTCCCTTTTTGCTTGAGACTTATCCTTAGTTCGTAATTTACGTTGGTTAAGGGTCCGTTTATATCAACTTAAAAGTTCATGTCAGAAAAAAATTTCGGAAAAAATTTCATACAATACTTTATTTGGTATCACTGAAAACTTAATCCATGAAATTTGTTTATATAAAATTATAGATTTTGGCATCTTTAATAAGACTATGTAAATTATTTTCTTAGATTTCTTTTTCATATAGGATTTTCATATGTGACTATATCTCCACTATAATTTTCAATGTCTGATATTTGAAACTCGACGGCCGACAGCTAACAACACGACACCTAGTAGTTGGTGCCGATGTTAGATCGTCTGGCGCCCAACGTACGGCATTCGGGGGCCGGCGTCGCCTGGCCAGTGTCCGGCATCCGGCGCCTAGTGCCCGACGTCCGCGTCTGGCGCCCAGCGTCGGACACTGACATCCAGTGCCTGGCGTCCACCGCCTGTCGTTCGTTGCCGCCGGACGCCTATAGTCCTACGTCCGCCGCCGCCCGTCATCCGGCACCTGACGTCCAACGTCAACATCTGGAAAATAATTTTCAGAAAATATTTTATTAAAAAACAAACATCAGAAAATCTTTTCAAAGAAAACATTTATGTGGGAATCAAATGAACAATTATATATTTGATTTTCCTGAAAAAATTATTCTTTGAAAAATCTTTTCACTAGGAAAATAATTACATACAATCAAACAGACCCTTAAGTTCTTCTTCTTCGCTCAAAGAAACAGTAGCAGAAATAATAAAAAAATTACTTTTTATAGGTTAAATAATATTGGATAACGCATATCCTTATCAACTAAGTGGTGTATCCGTTGATCATATATATCAGCTACCTCTGTCGATTGATCATAAAAGTTTGTTGCAACGAGGAAAGTGTAGTTTAGCCATATTTAAATGTACTTCGAAAAATTCATTAGTCTATCTCGCACGGTATATTATACCTCACTGTGTTACTTTCTTTTTTATTTTAAAGTCCAAATTTTTATGTTAGAACTCAATCTTTTATTTTAGCACCTAAATTTCTATTTTAGCGTACATCTAAATTTCTCTTTTGATGTAGGTAGTCAAATTGAGGGTCAAAATAGAAACTTGGACAGCAAAATAAAAAATGAGACTCTAAAATAAATAAATAAAAAGTGGCACAATGTGACGTAGTGAGCAAAGCGAAGTGAACTAATGAACTTCCTAAAGTGTATTTAAACATGATATATATAAGTGCACTTCTAGCAATAAGACTTTCTCATCATTTATTTGATCTATTATACTGCGATCATTTTATGATGCTCAGTTTAAAATGTCTGGTTTTCATTTTAAGAAAGCGATTTTTCTGAACATTCTTAATGTTGGATATGTCTGGCAACTTCAGATTTAAGAGTTTGAACAAGTGTTCTGTTATTAAGTACCCATGGTGTACATGTTAGAAAGGTGGCCCCTTGTCATAAATCTCAAATTGATATCGGATAAAAAATAAGAAAAATTAATCACATAAAACATGAGGATTTTTGACGAAACAATATGTCTAAAGCAGCAGTATAGTTCTACTTAAAAAACATGATGCATCATAATATAATGTGATGTTTCCCCCTTATTAACATATCACAGATCTAAACACTACCAAAGATAATAACACCCCCACCAAAGCTAACACTAGTGAGGCTTTTCACTTTCTTCTTTTCATCTTAAGAGCTTATTCAAGCCTGAACTCATGTCATACGTCCAAGTACTGTGTGGAAATAGACTTTTTTACTTTAACTCCAAAAATGATTAGTCTGAATTGTTAATAGTCTACTGATTTAGTCTATTTAACATATTCTTCTATGAGATGTTATAAAACATGTCTTTTTTGTGGAAGGTGCACTGGTAACATAGGTCGAGAAGATTATTTAATAAGGTATCTCATAGATATGTTATTTAAGGCTATATGGGCCGGGAATGGGATCTATTAATTTTCTCTCTCCTAAACCCATCTCTATCGAATTTATGATAGACACATTTTGCTTCACTAGAAGCATTTTTATTTGTTAGCACTTAGCTAGATGTCTGACATCGACAGGAAAAGTACTAGACTTGCATCACATTTGGGGTAGTTTAGATAACATAGACAAGAAGAACTATGGAAAAACCTCACCAAGTTGTTTATCCGACCTTTCATGTTCAAAACCACAAGAAACAACGATTCGGCAGCCCTTCGGGGACACGGTTCTCAAAATCCAGAAATGATCTGAGCGTCCAGTCGGGATGACAGACTATTTAGCATATAAAGAATCCATCTATAGGCTTGAACCGGACATGGATATTGTTTACCCAACCCTTCATGTTCAAAACCATAAGAAACAACGATTCGACAGCACTTCGGGGACACGGTTCTCAAAATCTAGAAATGATCTGAACGTTCAGTCGGACTGACAGACTATTTAACATGTGAGGAATCCATTTATAAGTTTGAACCGGGCATGAATATTGTTTATCCGACCCTTTATGTTTAAAACCGCAAGAAACGTCGATTCATCAGCACTTCGGGGACACGGTTCTCAAAATCCAGAAATGATCTGAACGTCCAATCGGGATGATGGACTATTTAACATGTGAAGAATCCATTTATAGGCTTGAACCGGGCATGTATATTGTTTATCCAACCCTTTATGTTCAAAACCGCAAGAAACAACGATTCAACAGCACTTCGGGGGTCCAATTCTCACAGCACGTGCAGGGTCCGAGCATCCCGTCGGAAACACATATCATTTGGCATGTAATGATGCCTTTCATAAACTTGAACAGGGCCCAGGTATTACTTACCTAACCCTTAGTGTTCAAAATCTCATGAAAAAGCGATTCGGCGGGATTTGAGACAGTGAAACATGGGCAGTGATAAGTGGACTTTGAGCAGAGGTCTAACTGCTTTCTAAACCCAGTGCATGAGGTGTAAATATCAATCTTATTTGACCTCCCACGGTTTGGTCCTCAAACATCACAATGGATGCTTAAAGAAAACAAAAAAAAGGAAATTGCATAAAGCATCAAGTCTCAACCCTTCCAACCGAGCAACAGTGCCCAGGATGGGGGAAACCAGCGTGTTGCATATTTGTTCCTTTTGGGAGCAAGGTGAGATATTAGATTATCCTCCTTGCCGCCCAGTAAAACTAAGGCATTGAAAACTTACAAGAGGGGTGAGAGAGAGGGCACATGAGTGGGCATACCATACATCTTTTTTTTTAGACAGTGAAAGTTAGGCTTTCCATTCACACAAGAAAAAGATACATCCAGTGAACAAATCCATGAAGAAGGGTTGACAGAGATCCATGTCTAGTCCCATACCAAGAACTACCAAACAAGACAGCCAAAGGGCCATAGCAGATAGATGGACCGGAGGTCGTTACACCATGGGTAAACCCCAAATACTCAGAGAGATCTTCTGTCGTACAGAGCGTCGTGAGCAGGCAAAGATCGTCCCCGAAGGCTTCACGACGGGGTAAACCGCATCCTCGTACCCTAATATCGGGGAAGAACTCGACGGGGGGTTGAACGGAGACACCAACCGAGACATTGAGTAAAGAGGTGGAGATCAAGCCGGACCACAACCACAGCCACCGGAGATGCAGGTTGGGTCTTGATGAAGATGACAATCTCATCGGAACGCGATCCACCCCAGAAGAGGAACAGGGGAGGCAAACAACACAGCAAACAAACACACGACCTACCAAAAGCCGCAGCCGGATCTCCAGTCGAACCACCGGGCTGACTGGAACGGATCCTCCGACGAAGGAGGAAGCCCTAAATCGCCGGAGACTAAACCTCCTTCGGCGAAGGAGACAACAAAATCTTGCCACCAGAGGGGAGGCGGAGGGGCTCCTCAACCGGGGATGGAGGGGGGGGGGGGGGGCGCACCAGTCGGATCCGGAAGAAGCCGTCTGCACGGAGAAACGAGAGATGGAAATCGGAGATGACGACGGAGTCGGAGAAGGATCCTTCCTCGGAGACGGGACCCCTGCAACCGTGATGGGGCAGGGGGAGGAGACCACCCGCACAGAGCGGTGGCAGCGAAGCGGAGACGAGGACGAAGACGGGGGAGGGGGCGCAGCCCCCTCCCCAACAGCGAGGCGAAAGAAACGGGCAAGCCCCCCAAGAAAATCTCGGAGCTTCTCTCTCTAGAAAAGTCTAGAGAGATAAGCCGATCTTGCTCCGCTCAGAGCGGGGTCGGGCATACCATACATCATGTAGAAAAAAAAAGAAAAGAAAGGGACATGGCCACTTCGGTTGTGCATGGAGCACCATTAAACAGGAGCAAAAAAAAAACATTTAAATACACATTTCTATCCACCCACAATCACCACAACCGATACCGATGCAATACCAAAGAGGAATAGAAGTAACAGGTCTGTTGCCATTAGAATGAGGAATTACATGAGAGGGGATAAGAGAAAAAAGAGAGAGAAGAAAGATAATGGGGCTGCAGTGGCAGTCCTCCCACCCTTGCCTCTTTCTTCTGCTCACCCGGGCCTATTCTTCCATTCTATTGCTTCTCTTAACCAGCCAGAAAGTAGCTTCCCAGCCGCCTCCCCTTCCTTTTGCTGAAAAAAAAAACCAGATGAGATCTCTCGGAGAGCCCTCACACACCCTTCTACCTTCCCAGCCAAGAAGAAGAAGCCCTAGGAGACTTTTCCCTCTCTTCTCTTCACGCAGCCCAGCAGCCTGGGGAAGAAGCTTCCAGCCCCTCCCTTCCTTTCTTCCTCTGCTCTTCTGCACCTCTTTCCCAAAGCCTTCTCACGTAACCCGCCGGATGGAAGCTCTCTGCTCTCTCCAGAAGATTCCCCAGCCCTCTCCTCTGCGTGGACAGCAAAAGGTGGGAGAAGAGGAGAGCCCCAGCCGCCTTGCCCTGCTGCTGCTGCGGCAGCTTTTTATGTGTGTAGTGGGAAGGTGAGAGATAACTTAAGATTACCCCTTTACATGGGGAAGATGGGTCATTGGGTCATGGACTTGCTTTGGACCTGTTTAAGAGACTTTATAGTGGATTGTTAAGGCTTTTTTTCTTTGAGGGAGCTAGGCCCTTGGGTGCAAGCCACTGCATTTTTTGTGTGTCCACATACTGTTACCTACAAACATTAGTTTTATACTGATCGCCAACTTTAATGGCTTTTAAAAAAAATTAACCTCAATTTTTTTCATCATTTAAGCAGAGTTAATGTAGCCTAATCTTATTCTTGATTTTTACTTTCCTCTTGGGTAATGCCCTATACATCTTCATCCACTACAACAAAATTTCTAGCTGAGACAACTCATATACTTCTTCAAAATTCGAGTGCTAGTCCAAATTTAATGGGGGTCTCAATTAATTTTCAGTCAAAGGAGAAAATTAAGTACCACTTTAATTTTAACAAAGACCAACTTCTTCATTATTGGCTTATTGTACACATAAGAGTTGTTTAATATCGAGCTCATTAGTGTCGCCCTTTGAAAAAACCTGTCCATTAGATGGAGATGGAGGTTGAGGAGAAGAAGAGAGGACCAATCTTGTGACACCCCAATCCAAATCCCAGATCATTGATTTCCAAAGATTGTTTCTCCTAAATGTACATGGGGAGGATAATAATCGTCCAAATCCATGGAATTGATTGCCATGGATTTGTGCACTCGAGTTTCTCTCAAGAAGAAGACAATTTAAATAGTCTGCCCAAGCGGCTATAAATAGCTTCCAAGTCCATCCTCACCAGTTATCCCAAGCAACTAAACAGACCCAGATAGAAAAAAACAAGGGAAGATCTTGGTAGCTAGAGTAGTGAAGTGTGGGAGATGGCTGCTAAGATCTCGCCAACTATTATGAAGTTTCTCATGGCAGCAGCTCTGCTGGTTGCCATTCTTTCCTCTTCAGGTATGCCATCTTTGCAGCTTCCCATTGCAGTCGTTGGATGAGACAAAACATCATTGTGATCGCATGATTCATCTCAAAAATCATAGCTTGGTGCAAGTGCAATAAGTCTTTCTCCACCCAAAATCGTTTACAAACACTGCCTAAACCTCTTCGCCCTTCTCTTCTTTCTTTTCTATTGACATCAGACTCAAATAAAGTCTCAGCTATATTGATCGTCGGCCCTATCAACGTTTATGTTGATATCTTATGGTTGATGATGTTTGTCTGCTTGAGACTTATCCGTAATTTACGTTGGCTAAGTTCTTCTTCTTGGCTCAAAGAAAGAGCAGCAGAAATAATAAAAAATATACTTATTATAGGTTAAATAATTTGGATAAGGCAAATCCTTATCAACTAAGTGGTGTCTCCGTTGATCATATATATCAGCTACCTATGTCGATTGATCATAAAAGTTTGTTGTTCAGAGGAAAGTGTAGTTTAGCCACATTTAAATGCACTTCAAAAAATTCATTAGTCCATCTCGCTTATACCGCATTATGTCATTTTCTTTTTTTATTTTAAAATCCAACTTTTTAGGTTAGAACTCAACTTTTTATTTTAACGGCTAAATTTCTATTTTAACATCTAAATTTATCTTTTAATGCAGTGATTCGAATTGGGGGTTCAATAGAAATTTGGACAGTAAAATAAAAAAGTAGACTCCAAAATAAATAAACTTGGGCAACACAATGTGACGTAGTGAGCAACGTGAAGTGAACTAATGAACTTCTTAAAGTATATTAAATATGGTAGAATGCACTTCTCTCAATGCATTAAATCTTTCTCATCATTTATTTGATCCATTATACCGCGATCAATTTATGATGCCAGTTTAAAAATGTCTGGTTTCCATTTTAAGAAAGCGATTTTTCTGAACAATCTAATGTGGATATGTCTAGCACCTTCGATTTTAAGAGTTTAACAAGTGTTCTGTTTATAAGTACCCATGGTGTGTTAGAAAGGTGGCCCGTTGTCATAAATCTCAAATTGATATCGGATAAAAAATAAGAACAATAAATCACATAAAAACATGAGGATTTTTGACGAACATTAATATGTCTAAAGCAGCAGTACTATAGTTCTACTTAAAAAACATGATGCATCATAATATAATGTGATGTTGCCCCCTTATAAACATATCACAGATCTAAACACCACAAAGATAATAACGTACCCTACCAAAGCTAAGGCTTTTCACTTTCTTCTTTTTCATCTTAAGAGCTTATTCGAGCCTGAACTCATGTCATACGTCCAAGTGTTACCTACAAACATTGGCTTTATAAATGGCTTTTTAAAAAAAATTAACCTAAAAAATTTTCATCATTTTAAGCAGAGTAAATGTAGTCTAATCTTATTCTTGTTTTTTACTTTCCTCTTGGTAATGCCCTATACATCTTCATCCACTACAACAAAATTTCTAGCTGAGACAACTCATATATATACTTCTTCAAAATTCGAGTGCTAGTCCAAATTTAATGGGAATTTCAATTAATTTTCAGTCAAACGAGAAAATTAAGTACCAGTTTAACTTTAACCAAGACCAACTTCTTCTTTATTGGCTTATTGTACACGTACATAAGAGTTGTTTAATATCGACCTCATTATGTCGCCCTTTGAAAAACCAGTCCATTAGATGGAGATGGGAGGTTGAGGAGAAGAAGATAAGACCATATTGTGACACCCCAATCCAAATCCAAGATCATTGATTTCCAAAGATTGTTTCTCCTAAATGTCATGGGGGAGGATAATAATTGTCCAAATCCATATGCATGGAATTGATTGCCATGGATTTGTGCACTCGAGTTTCTCTCAAAAGAAAATAATTAAATAGCCTGCCCAAGCGGATATATATAACACAATCACAGAAAGATTTGAAATCAGATTCCAAATCACAATAAGATGTACACACTTTTTTCCTCAGAACATATATGTCCATGTACAAGATTAACACACCACCTTTCCTTTCAGTTTTTTTTTTAATAAAAAGGCCAAAGGAGGCCGAAGTATTTTATTAATAAGAAGGAGATAGCGACAACTAGGGGCATAGCCAAGTGCAAATGAACAAAAGAAAAAAGATTATCAAAATTCCATAGAGGAAGATCTATCACATGAGTAAGTTCTGCGAAGATCCGCCCGAGGGCGAAGACCGGGTCGTCGTGAACAACGCTTCATATCTTCTTCATCCGATTCTTCTTCAGATGTCTCTTGATTTAGACGAAAACCAGGCATGAATATATTTTCCGCCATAGCCAGTTCAGCAACTGATGAGAACTTTGACTGCCAATCTAAAGTTGGAGCTTGATCTGCCTTCACTACTAGAAAAACGGGATATACCTACAACCCAAAACCGTAGGTGTAGGCGAAAAATAGTAGGTAATGGTCTTTACCTACAACCTTCCCTACGACTTGGCTCGTAGGTATAAACACCGTAGGTAAAACATATACCTACGCAGTTAGAGTCGTAGGTGTAGACTTTGTCTTTACCTACCACGTAT
The DNA here is from genome assembly GCA_014218235.1 of Colocasia esculenta. Lineage (NCBI taxonomy): Eukaryota > Viridiplantae > Streptophyta > Magnoliopsida > Alismatales > Araceae > Colocasia > Colocasia esculenta. Next base: position 148,865,995 of record CM024758.1, on the reverse strand, counting down.
ATATTATGTAGGTGTAGATTGTGACTTTACCTACCACATAATATTGTGTAGGTTATTTAAATACATGCATCAAATAGATACACCTATCAAATAATAGTTGTAGGAAAACATATACCTACCAAACTATAACAATACATAATTTCAAAAATCTGACCTCTAGGGCCACCCATTGCAAACACTCATACATGTTCTATCCACAACTAGCATTCATACCATTCACATCTAAAACCAACATTTCATACCATTCACATCCCAACCAACACTTCATGTACACATCCATTCACACATCCATCCAACACATTCATTCACAAACATCCACAATTTCTCACAATTTAAATAACATGAAAAGTAAAGGTGAAATAGACATCTAAGAAGTTTCATCAGTAAGATTAAAGTATACATGACAAGTTCTTTCCATAATTGTTTATCCAATGGATAAGACGTGTGTACAGAATAACTGGAACATCACATATAAAAGATACTAATCTTGATCACCAACTTGTCTCTTAGAATCCAATTGCACCTGAAATTGTAAAAAAAAAAAAAAAAACAAGAGAGACAAAGCAAAGTTAGGATAAATTTTATCTCAACATGACAAATATTTAAAGTATAAATAAGTAGAATACATACATATTGTAGAAACCATAAGATGTGGCTTCCAATAGCATCCTTCATTGTCTTCCTATTATCGTCCTTGATAAATAGTGGGGATTCAGGTTTGTTGGCCAATAAAACAGCAACTTCACAAAAGTCTTGGCCAATAGGCCTGCTCATCACTATTTTTGTTGGATCTGTACTCATGACAATATCCCTGGCCACTATATTTCCATACATATCCAACAATTTACTCTTTTTGATATCAACTACAAGTAAAAAATTGAGAAATGATCAATTTGACAAGTGTTGGAATAGAAAGATAACACATGTTAAAAGAATTGTTCCTGATGTACACATAAAAATATCAAGGCAGCAGGTAATGGAAAAGTCAGCATGGAGCAAAACCCAGTTAAGATCCACCTGCAACAACAGAATAAAAAAGAAGCTAACCAGAAAAAATCTGTCACCCAACATCAATCGATACCACATAATATAGCATTCTTAGAATAATCAGGTAAGAAAAATACCATGACACTGGGATATAGACAAAAGCATGTGCCCTTCCTTCATATCTAGAAATAATAAATTTGTCATCCATCTGTGCTGAATAGTCATAGAAATCTGATATCAGTTTTGGTCATATTTCCTTTGATCTGTGAAATCTGTACCTTCCGGAGGACGTATAAAAGCTCATTCCATTTGGGGACCATGATAAAAATATGAGGACATATAAAAGCTCATTCTATATGTAGTAGAAATGACCAGAATAGAGAACACTGATAACAGTAAATAACTAATGTGGGTTCTTCTGCAACAATATATCAACGCACTAGTGTTGCTATCATGTGACATTATTCTGGTGCTATTTCATTTACACATACACATCGCCGCCTTTTTTTCCCCTGGAAAAATCTGCCACAAAGCCCAGCAATCAATGTGTTAATAAAAAATATCATAATTGTAAGGACTTATACCCATGTTTTGCAAGTCCTTGCGAGCCTTAGCTCCATCTTTGTTCTTCCCTTCAATTGCTAGAAGAGTTCCGATTAGACTTTCACATATATTTTTTTCAATATGCATAACATCAAGATTGTGACGTAACAACAAAGAACTCCAATATGGTAGAGAGAAGAAAATGCTATGCTTTTTCCATCCTAAATATTTCTCAGGATCGACTTTTTCCACTTTTTTCCTCCTTTTACCTTTTTTCTTAATACTCTTTTTCCCCACCTTGAAAGAGAGGCCTTGTAGTTGCTGTAATATTTCATGCCCAGATAATGTTGTGGGTCTCTCACCACATTCTTCATATCCATCAAATGTGTGTTCATTTTTCGAAATTTGTGATCACTAGGTAACCATCTTCTGTGACCTGTGTAACAAAATTTTCCACTAGCATCAAGCCATTTAGAACAAGTGTTTTTGTTACAATTGGGGCAAGCTAGCCGACCTTTAGTACTCCAACCAGACATATATGCATATGCTGGAAAATCATTAATTGTCCATAACAACGCTGCACACATACAAAACATCTCATTTCTAGCTGCATCAAATGTGTCAACACCATGCCATAAAATCTGCAACTCATCTATGAGTGGTTGTAGATAAACATCAACATCATTGCCAGGACCGTTTGGGCCAGAAATAAGTATTGATAAAAAAATATTCGGTGCTTTCATGCATTCCCATGGTGGAAATTATAAGGAACTAGCAAAACTGGCCATGTACTGTGACTAATGTTCATAGTACCAAAGGGATTAAACCCATCACTTGCTAATCCGAGACGTACATTTCGACAGTCTAACCCAAAATCATCAATGGCATCTAAATTTTTCCAACAAGCAGTATCAGCAGAATGTCTTAACATGCCATCCTCTTGACGCTTACTTTCATGCCATGTCATACTCACTGACGTTTTAGATGACATAAATAATCTCTTTAGTCTTGGAATAATTGGAAAATGACGAAGAACTTTTTGAGCTACTCTTCTCTCTCTTAGTGGACTCATGATTTTTCCACCTAGATTCTCCACATTTAGGACAACATTGAAGGTTCTCATACTCTTTCCAATATAAGATGCAATCATTAGGACATGCATCAATCTTTCGGTACCCATAGCCTAACTTATTAAGCATCTTTTTTATTTCATAGAATGATGAAGGTAATGACTCTCCATCTGGAAGAACTCTTTCAACAACATCAACAACATGTCAAAATATTTGTTACTCCATCCACCCATACACTTAATATTAATCAATCTAATGAGGAAAGAAAGTTTACTAAATTTGTTGCATCCTGGATAAACTGGCTGTTCAGCATCTTGTAGTAAGTCAAAAAAGACTTTGAATCATTATCAGTGGCGGTATGTTTTCATCTAACTCTTTGTGTTCACTCAGATTTTGCAAACGCATTTGAAAGGCATTACCAACATTTCATGCATAGGTGAACCAGAACAAACATTTCTTGACTCATCATCTGTTGCTCCTTCACCATAAAATTTCCAAAACTCTTTGTCTTTTATAACACCATCCAAATACAAGTGTTCTTTGACTGTCTCTTTTCCCCACTTTTTCAGACATGTGCATTTGATACTGGGACATCTAATTTCTTTATCCGGTGGTAAATGTCTGTAAGCAAAATTGATGAATGTATCTACACCATCATAGTAACCAACAACATTTCTTGGCAAATCCATCCAACTCCAATCCATAACTGTATAAAATAAGAAATATAAGTACAATATGTAAGAACCAACAAAATAAAGTTCAGTGTTTAGTAAGATGCCCATAACATGCAAAGAACATTCATCTTTACATATACAGCTAAAATGCACCAGAACAATTATTGTCCTAGAAGAAGAAAAAGTGGAGCAGCAACAAACCACATTAAAATAGGAATCCACATAAAAAACCAAATTCTATCTCTTCTTCCCTATACAAACCACATTAACCATGATCCTAACAGAGTAATTGGCAAAAAAACCTGTAGAACATAAGACAAGGTGGCACAAGATAAACCAGTCACATACATCAGAAGACTAAAGAACTTGTGACGGCCCTCGTTACACCGGTACGGTTGTACCACCCACGTCGGTATAACAAAGTCCTCACAGTGGGACATTTACCAAACAATACAAACAGCTGAGATACACCGAATATACAACAAGTACGGAAGTAAAAGAGAACTATCTCCATTCATTCATCATCCACATTTAAACATACATGATTTTCACAATTTGCAAAAGGGACTAAAGTTCTCATAAATTAAATTGCTGAAATAGAAATACAAAATGTCCCATCAATACATTCTCTTCATGATAATTCTAATACAATGTTCAAGTACATACTATGAAGTACACAATCACAAAGAACTCAAGAACTGGCTAGTCTCCACGCTCGGAGTCCGTCTCTGCTGCCTCCTCCGAGGGTACTGTGTCACCAACTGTACCTGTAGGCCGAAGCAGGAGTGAGTCCAGGGACTCAGCAAGTACACTATGCAGATATACACGTACAAGTCCTAGTGGTTTCTATATGCACATTACAATTAGCAACACATAGCATGCTAGTCCATTCAAGTTTTCAACCTATCATGAAAGTTCTACAGTTTTATACATAACTCATGCTTTAAGATTTCAAAATAATTTCTCCTATCACATGGTCTCTATTCAATTCACTCATGAATTTTAATCTTTTAAAGAATCAACATAAGAGCTTTCAACATGAACATTTATATGCATGAAAGGGAACACAATTTACATGGAATCCACATATTCTTAAGTGCATACATAACTTTTTCACATGCTTTAGGTTGCTGATTTTACATGGTTCAATGACTATAAGCCTACACATGAGAGCTACAACGTTGCTTAAAACATCACATATGAACAATCCATCATGCCATTTTACACACATATTCATTTGTTGTCCCTACCATGGGTTCTAAACACTTTGCACACATAAACATGAGAATGATAACATGCATTTCTGAATCACATGGTTTCATCAGATTTAGTCTCACATGGTTTCATAACACATTACACATCTAGAATTTCACATTTTTCTTTTTACACAATTTCCTCTTTTCACATGGTTACACTTTACACATACACATTCACATGTCACTTACACATTTACACATGGTCACATACACTTTACACATTACACTTTACACATATTTTAGTGCCGTGACACTAGTCCAAACCACCAAAGAAGGACACAAACACATCACATCACATAGGCCATCTAGGCAATAGTACATGGCGACTCTTGGACTGCGCAGACCGGGAGAACAAGTCTCCACCCTAACCAGTGGTACTTGTCCACCTCCAGGATTTTCCCCTAATGCCCTTAGGGTCACTTAACACAATGAACTTTCTCAGGGGGACTTTTCTCTGATACGGCTCCACTGCCTTCTCTCGGAAGCAGTATCACATTGGCACAGTTTACACTTTTACACATTTACCGTTTTACACATGGTTTTACACTTGACACTCTTCATCTCATTCCTTTCTCACTCACATTAATATCTCTATTTTTCCTAACATGATACTACAGAGTTTCAAGGTTTAACACACAGTAAACACATTAATCATGCTGGTTTTAGACCGTAACAAACCACATTACAATCATATGCACGATTATCACATTTCACATGGAAACACATAACTTTTTATTTACTATTCCAATTGACCTGAAATTTTAACCACATGCTGTTTTCGGGTTCAAAATCATACCCTCAATTTTTCAGATTTTTCTGAGCTAAATAGGATTTACAGAAAATCAAACACCTAATTAGCATATTATTCACAACTTAAGCTAACTGGGTCTAACACATCTTGCAATTTATCCCTTACTGTTTTGCACAGAGACTACTAACATATGCATGAATTTAGAATACAACATCATCCTAATTCATACATCTATAAATCATTTACCACAAACCATTTTTACATGTTTTTATTTTTACCGAACCGAACTTATTACAATTCCACAAGCATGCATGAATTATCAAAATTTCAGAACATACATACATGCCCCACAATTCTTCATGAATAGACTGAAAACAAGACATTCAACTAATCCTAATCATGGAACATTGATTGCAAAAATTATCTACAAGTTATGCTCACGAGTCTACAAGATATCATTACCCCCATTCACCATCACACCACATTCATCCACAACCATAATGCACAATATACATAGAGTAAAGATGTACAATATATCCTCATCGCATAAAACATACCGAAATTAATGTACAAGAGGGACAAAACAGCTCACTGTTCTGTCCTGAAAACTAGACGGCGGTCTCTGGCCGCTGACTCAGAGTCAGCGGCATGATCGATGGACTCTAAGGATGAACTGGGCGTCTAGGGACCTTGCCGTCTACTCAGGTCTGTGCAGAAACACAGACCCGAGCTCTAAATCTTGGGTGAAATGGAGGGTCGGACTCGAGGAAAATTCCATAAAAATGACAAAAACCACCTAGACTCATACGGGGACACCATAGATAGGTCACTTGCCTCTCTAAAATTCCTCCAAGAGATTTATGCCTCGAAGAAGACCTCCTTGGGCAGTTCCAAGAAGTTGCAGAAGTGCCTCCAAGATCGCCTTCCTCCGAGCTCCTGGGTGATCTCCACGCCGAGGGGATGATGGGGAAGCCTTCCCCTTTGCTTCAGCCTCCTCCTTGTTGCAGAAGATCTACAAATCCAGCTCCAAGGGGTCGGATTTGAGGGTTCTAAAATGGGGTTTTCTCACAAAAAGCTCTAGGGTTTTCTCTCCTCTTTCTCCTCTTGCAAGAGTGAAAATGGGAAGTGGGGAGAGGCCATTCGGGTTCAGGATGTAGGAGAGGCCCTCACCCACTCACCATACCGATTAGACAGCTGTAGAGCCGTTGGGGGACATCCCCCCAATGGTTTCCATGCCTTGCTTCAGAAGTTTGCAGCTCTGCTGCGCATGCAGGTCAGAGAAGTTGACGTCCATGTCGTTGGACGCCAGTATGAGTGTTGGCGTCCAGGGCTGGACGCTGACACCACCTCAGCGGCCAGGGGTTGACGCCAATAGGGCCTTCGGCCAGAACCCTAATTTATGCAGAAAACCATGCATACCAAGCTTCTATACATGCAATATGTACATGGTATTATATTCATACTATCACCATGCAATACATACATTATTTACGTTTAATATAAACACATATACACGTAATTATACTATTTTAATACCTACGTAAATACGTACATACATACTCAAACATAATATACACATATAAATACAAAAAAAATACGACGGAAATTCGAGGGTCTTACAGAACTAAACCGGAAAAGAGGATCAAACTAACATAGAGTACATAAGAACACTGCCACAAAGAAACTGAAATGGAAGCCAATTGCTATATATATATATATAGCAAACTGTTTGGGTCTCCTTTGACATGTAGAAGGAAATAATTAAACTATGATTTTGATTATTACGATCCTCACTGTTCGCTCCCTCTCCCCTCCCCAGAATCCCTGTGCGACCTCCCCCTCTCCCCTCCCCAGAATCTCTTGATTTTGATTTCTGATTAGGTCTTTGTCCCACAAAATCCATCTACTGGTGTTAAAGTACAAGAGGTGTCTACCTGTCAAAACTTTAGCTTTTCCTACAACAAGTAAAACCATCTCAGAGGAGGATGCATAAGTAGCAGAACAGGAGCGTCTAGGCCTCCAACAAAATGAGTCCAATTTCTGCCTGAGCTTCTTATAGCACTGATTTATTTTAGAAGTTCTTATTTAAAGTGATCGTTTACAATAGGTGTAACTGCAGTGTGTAGCTGTATATTGGATTTAAACTGTCGGGCTTGTCAAGGTGGCATCTGTCGTGGGAACATTGTGGTAAAGGCTGTCTTCAAAATTTTGTCTGAAAATTTTATTCTACATCCATCAATGAAATGACAGTTGTTCAGGCTTTTCTCTGCCCAATTCCAAGTATTTGTGTTTAAAAGGAGTTCTCTTGTTGCATCTTTGGCATTTGTGACAAGACAAGAAATAAAACCATCTCAAAAGATGGAACATATGTAGCAGAGCAAGAGACCCTCTTGCCCTGTGACAAAATAACTCCTAGGACAAATGATTGAAAAAACAAAGGAAGCCTACAGAGCAAAGCTTCCAACATTGCTCACATTAGGGATGAAAACACACACATGCACAGACAGAGGGAGGGGAAAGAAGGGGGTGTAGAAAAGAAGAGAGTGACAAAAGGGGATGCGATTAGCGAAAGAGATGGGCACCTTGAGTACGGACGACTCTTCCAGAGATGAAGGCAAGGCCTGAAGGGGAGCGGAGGTGGAGCCTGACCTTTCTCCTCCTTACCCTTTGCTCCTTCGATCGAGAAGGGGAGGGACGGAACACCGAGCAGCAGCTCACCGTACCGGTCAGGGGATGTCTCCGCACGGGGGAGGCGACCGCTGCAAGCCACGCGCAGTCGTCCGGTGCGGGGGAAGGCGGAGGCAGTCGCCGTCCGCAAGCCAGGCGCAGTCGTCCTCCGGTGCAGGGAAAAGCTGAGGCCGACGTCGTGCAGCTTCACAGGGAAAAGCTTTCGAGGGGGGGGGGGAGAGCAGGGAGCGATCGCACAGGGAAAAGCTTCGGGGGGGAGAGCAGGGAGCGATCGCATAGGGAAAAGCTTCCGAGGGGGGTAGAACAGGGAGCGGCGCAAATGGGAATGGGTATAGGGTTTAGGATCGAGTTGGGTAAAATATATATTTATTAATATTATAATTTATCAAATGTTGTAGGTATAGAGTTTTATATGTCTACGAGACATTAATGTGTAGGTATTTGTCCCATTAGTTTTGGCGCCGCTAGAAAATTTGAGGGCGGGAGAAGAAAATTTGGAGGATCAGTGACTTATACCTACTATTAATATTTAATGTTAGTAAATTTATATTATAACGTTGGTAAAACCTTTTTATACCTACGATTAGTCTACGCGTAGGTAAACGCCGTAGGTAAAACCCATTTTTCTAGTAGTGCTTATTAATAGCAACTGTCGGACTTACTGGGCTCGGAGGACGTTCATGGGTGATTGGTAAGCAAATCCGCACACCCCCTTTGCGAGATGGTCGTGAAATTCGACGTCCAGAAGACGACCCAGTAGAAGGGGAATTAGATACCTCACCCACAGCAGAATTCCCCTGAGTAGTTGGGCCTGACGCACCACTTGAGCAAACGTCAAGGGGGTAGTAACCTGTGCATGACTAAGGTCCACTACCAATGCAGGATTCTCCTTTGCTAGCCATCTTACAGGAGAGAGCTTCTTTAGGAACAGAAGTACTCACTTTGGTTGGGCCAAAAGATATCGCATGGGCACCAACAGAACCGGGCAAGGGAGGCTCAAAAGTAGAAACGAAAGCTGGCGCTACAGGTGCCAACACATTAGCATCGCCAGCACCTTGACCAAATCCATCTACGACAGCAGTTAGAGGAGGAAGCGACGCTTTTACCGCGACCTCTTCGTGGGCAGCACCAGCTGGCGATCCAACCGGCGTGATACGCGCGCCAGGAAGAGAAGGGCCACCCGGACCACCAATATGGGAAGTATTCTCTGGAACGCAAGCTGGCATCGCGGCCAGCACATCACTGGAAGAGGATTCCACGTGCGGGCCTCGATACTCGGATTGGCATAGTTGCAGCATACTAGTTGGCACCGCCGCAGTCTGCACTTCTCTAGAAGGGGATCCCACAAACATGATATCCGGAGGAGACAAAAGCGGCTGTAGGTTATGCGCTGGCAATGGGATTTCCGGCTCCATCACAGGAGTCGACGCCCCCACGGGCAACTCCGCCGTGGAAAGTTCTAGCGAAGCTCCCGTAGCAGCTTTGCCAACGTCGACGATGGCGGCTACAGGCCAACTGCAGAAGCTACATCACGACAGACAGGACGCCATTGGAGGATGGATTTAGGAGCATGTTGGCCTTCGTCCACACGAGTTGAGGATTTCGAAGCTGGAGGAGGACCATTGAGGACCGCTGCTGGAGGATCATCTGGCAAGGCATCAGACACCTTCATCTTACAAGAACTAGCTGCATGGCCCAAGCACTGGCACGAAGAGCAGAATAGAGGCATATTGCAAAAATATATTGGCTGCCAACCACCGCCACCAGGCCACCCAATCCATATTCGTTTAGGTTGAGGCTTGGTGACATCACATTCAACACAAACTCTAGTCGCCGTGGTGTTGGACATATTCAGGGAATAACTATCAACTTTGAGAACTGTCCCGACGTTCCCAGCAACGGAGCGAAGAAGAGATTCGTGATAGAAGTTTGCAGGAATATCTGGGAACTCAATCCATATAGGGACAATAGGAGAATCCGCAGCAGGGGAGAAATCGATCGTCCATTTAGAAAATTTAAATAAGCGACCTTGGACATTAGATTCGCGAAGCAGGATATTAAGGTAGTCTTCATGCGCCTGGAACCTCAGGAGGAGGTGTCTTGAATCCAAAGCACTAATCATGAAATCCTTCTTGAAGTTGAAACGCTGCGACAGATGTGTCCTAATGTCTTGAAAAGCTGGACGTCCTTGCGGAGCACGAGCCACCAGGGCAAACTCCAGTGGTACACATGAGCCATGGATCTCCTCCAAGGAGAAGAAGGCGGCCGGTTCACCACTGTCTGTGAAAGCAGGAGGATGAACAGGGAGATCCAACTTGGGAGGGGCCAGAGAGGAGAGAAGGGCTTGAGCAAAAGTTATAGGAGGGACCACGGAAGGAGACGGAGGGGGAGGGGGGAGCACCCCACCTCCCCCCGGGCCAGCCATAGCTGGCGACTGCTAAACCAGCAGGCCGCAGGAAGGACGCTCCAGGACGCTCCCCAAAAACATTTGGCTCATTTACCTTTCCTTTCAGATAACACGAGGTTTGTACCACAGATGGCGTATGTAATTGTGAGCTGAGAGAACTATTAAGATAGAAACAAAAGTAAAAGATCTCATGAACATATTTTATTAGATATAGAAACTCAGAAGCATTTATATTCTGACGTCAAACTATGTGTACGTAGCAACTAAGTGCATGAAATTTCCATGTCCTAATACTTTGAAATCCAGATCTAACAATTTATTTCCAAGGAGTTTTTTACTTCTAAATGTCACAAGAAGGGTAATATCTATAAATATATCCAAAGAATTAATTTCCAAAGATTTATAAATCCGAGTATTCCACCAAACCCGGGTAGCCCCAGAAGTCTATAAATATCCGTGAAACCATCAAACACCTCGATCGATCACTAATTAGCAAACTCGAGCTAGCTAGCAATTAGGAAAGTGAGCGATCGAGCAAGTTAGAAACGAGGAGATAGATGGCTGCAAAGATCTTGTCTGGCATCATGAAGCTTCTTGTCGCAGCAGTTGTGCTGGTTGGCCTCCTTTCCTCCTCAGGTACGAGTCCTTGTTTTAAACCTTCCCCCGGCCACTTCATTCCTTGGATTAATTAGATCATAAGAGGACCACAGGAGTTGTATATAGACATGCCATGATCATCCCAGAGTGAGGGCCGTACGTGCATGATACCATGCATGCATGATGTGCTCCATCATCAAATTCTAATTAGGAAATTTGTTTATTACATTAATTTTGAAATTTTATCCCTAACTTCTCATGGTATATATATATGCATGCTTGCAGGCATGGCACAACCATCGTGCCCCACTCAAAGCTGCGCTGCCAGCCCGGGGACTTGCACCGCAATTGACTGTGTTAAGATATGCTCCACCTCCATACCCGGGGGATCTCACAAGGCTTGCTGCAAGGCCGGCCGGTGCTGCTGCTACAACTAAAATTTAAGAATCTTCAGCTAATTATGAGTAATCATATAGAATAAAGACTTTTGTCCCTGCAATATCATGTTATTGCGATCTGGAATATCTGTTTGTGTTCCATTATATATGGACAAAAAAATAGACAATAAAGAAACGGTCTTGGATCAAGGTTCTATAAATATATGTGTGCATGTATATATATATGATGGTCGAGTTTTTCTGTCTTTTGTTTTTTTGTTTTTTTTTTCAGAAATTATTGTTATATAACAAAATTACAAATGTGTCATCAGTTGCTAAAATATTGTTAAACATAGGACTCGTAAATAGAAAATGTTATAGATATATATACTATTGTAATTAACTTCCGAAGCAAATTAAGATTTCTTCACACAGTTCTATTATTTTAATAATTTTGGTAGAAGTATACTTATTATATTTTTTAAGACTTTAAGAATGAGACTTGGTTAGGTGTTAAAATTATTTACCCTAATGACAAACAAGGTAGTTCCTTTCATGGGTTAGTCAAACTCATGGTCAAATGAATGGAGGGTAACTCCATATATGTCATCGGAATGAGGTAACTCGTAATACATGTGGCAATAGTTTTTCGAAGAAAAAATTCTTTTTTTCTCCCTTTTTTTACTTGACATAGAAATATAATGTTATCTGACAACATTAATGACATTGGATACTGTGTTCTCCATCCCGTGCCACTTGTCTCGCGCCACCATGCATCCGTAGAGTACAGATCCTCTCAGTCTTTTGGAGGACTGAACTCAATCGGTCGCTAAATAAACTACACGTGTAAATTTTTTTTGAAAAATCAGAAAACTCTCTCCACCTCCCAGTTAAATAGGTCACCGTGGTTCCTCCTTCAATCCCTTCTTTTCACATTTTCTATCACCATCGTTCCTAATTTTTTTAATATATTAAAAACTAAAAATAGGTTGAGATTAGAGCAAATTGGTCGCTCTCTCTCTCTCTCTCTCTCTCTCTTTCTCTCTCTCTCTCTTCTTTTTCATACCACTTTTTTCTTCTTCTTATATTAATATTTATGTATAATTTATTACTATTTATATATTTAAAATAATGATAAATTATATATATATATATAATATATATATATAATATATTTCAAAATTCAACATGTTGACCGAAACATACACAGTAAAATACATCATAGCTATTTAAATAAATCAGACTAATTCATTTAGATTTATTTGAGGTTTAATTTATATCTAAATGATGTCCAGTCAAGATAAAATTTAAACACATGTTAATTTGAATATAATAAAATTTATGATGATTTTTTTTTTTGAAGCGAGTGAAAATTGCTCTAAAACTTAATAAGCCGAATTGATCTCGTTATCCGTGCACTAATAATTCTCGATATCCACATATCTAGAACCAACATATTTTTCTAAGAATTATGGGGTCTTGGATCTTAGTTATGTTACTCAAGTTTGGTGATGTCTCGTTGGAGTATGTGTAACGACACGACCTCTCGGACCCCGCCAGGGACCCTGAACGTCGCGTCGCCACCCACGATCCGAAGAGCGGAAGGGTTATAAGAAATAGTCTAGTGAGATATGTACTAAATTCAAATAACTATAACAATTTATACACTACACGAAAGTATGTACAACGTGTCCCAAGTAAAAGCACAGGTACAAGAAAGGTGCAGTCCTTAAGGGGCATACCCCGAGGACTTGCAAAACACAACTCTCAGCTCACTCGGCTACAAGAGCTCACAACACTCACTCTCACTGCTGCTGACAACACACGGCGCCACAACCGCCTTCGCAACCCGTCCGACACTGAGCTCCCGCGACGACGAGCCCTAGCTGAAGAAAGTAGGGGGGTGAGCCTCGCGAACAAGGCCCAGTAGGGATTACCAATCCCTCACTGGCCAGAGCAACAGGAACTCCGAAAATAGGAAAACTACACTACAAAGCTGTAAAGCGAGGAACACCTACAGTAGGGTACTACTAAGTAGCGAAAGAGAACAATGCAATGCCAGGACCACCAACGAGGTCGGGCTACACACACAACTCCCGCAGAAACCAACGGAGTCAGGCACACAGCGGAAGCAACCTCGGTACACCACCAAGACCACACACAACTAGGTGAGAACGACGTCTCACCGCAAGCACGGCCACCGCAGACCTCCACAGGGTCGAGGGCCCACAAGCAGAACCACCCCGGACCCCAGATACACGCAAGGTCGGGAAGCCATACACGCCGATGCCACTATGGAATGGCACCAAGAATGGAACTGCGGAATCGAAAGATCACGAAGCGGGAAACCACCAGAGGCACAGGTCTGCCCAAGCCAGACCAACGATGCCCACGGAGGCTAAGCACAGCCAGGCTAGAATCGCCGTGCAAGCTAGGGCAACGAGGAACACTCGGAAACATCGTGAGGAAACACTCACAACAATAGCAACCAAGCCACCGCCGCTAGCAGCCAAGAGGGGACCCACAGTCCACACGCTTTGCTGCTAGCTAGCCTAGCTCCTGCCTCCCTCCCTGGAAGAGCGAGACAGAGCCGCCACAGAAACACAACACACGCAACACCGCAGCCTGGCCAAGCTGCGGCCTCACGCCTGACCTCCCTACGTGCTCCGGAACCAACGTAGGGCGAGGCAATGAGACAAAGGACTGGCTAGCCTGCACGGGTAGAACTCCGACCATCCTCGGTGTCTCAGGCCTAACCAAGAGATCTCTACAAATGACTCAGCGCCGCTGTCTGAACCACCATTTTCCCCTCAGCTCCAGAGTCCGCCCAGTCGACTGCCAACTCGAGCATGCTCGTAGCCCCAAACGCTCCCACAAAGGCTCCGAGGACGGGGGTCCCAAGTAACGGTAGCAACCTCTCACACGAGACAAGCCCTCAACTGCCGAGCACTGGGTGAAATGGAGGGGCAAGCACAACTAGAACCACGCCAAACCGTTGGCTCGTAACTCATGACAAGCCTAGCAAACACGAGGCACGTATGGACCCTCAAAAGGGCACTCGGCAACCAAGGTACACATGCACGGCTAGAACCTCAGAACTCCACCAGACGGTACGGAAAACTCATCGCTCTGCTAATAATCGATTGACCGCCAGTCAATCGATTATTAGATAGACGCGGCCTCCTGGCACCACTGCCAGGACACGGCCACGAAGGCCACCTTATGTCACGAACGCAGGGAGGCAACTAGCCGCGTTCCCCACCAGAAGGTCCTAAGGGCACAGCCTGCCTGGGGCACACATGACACACAAACCAGGCCACAAAAACACCAGAGGCACACACAGGCAATGTCGTGTCCCCACAGGCCGTCGCGATACCATCGCAAAGGGGAAAGGCTCTGTGACAATAACCTCATCGGGACATGGAACGGCGTCGCGACAGCAACCTATCGTGATCGGAAAGCGCATCGTGACAGCGCCCCTTATCCCGACCGCCAACCGTGTCGTGATAAGGTTGCACCCGACCAGGCCGACGCCTCTTGTAACGACCCGACCTCCCAGACCCACGCCGAGGACCCCAAAGGTCGCGTCGCCACCCACAGATCTGGAGACCCGAAAGGTTATAAGAAATAGTCTAGTGAGATATGCACTGAGTTCAAATAACTATTGTATGACCCGGTTTCCCGGCTTCCGTCTGGTGTCGTGGATGACTGGCCACTGACGTGTCCACGCTAGGCGAAGCGTTGGTGTCGCGGCGTGGGTGTCTGCCACGACAGTCATCCGTGTCGCGACGAGGAGGTGCGTCGCATTCTTGTCGCGCCCTGGTTGTCCGTCACATTCTGGTCACGATCGGTCAACGGGTCGCGACAACGTTTGTGTTTTCGATGTCGATCGTCTGACGCCTGTCAGGGTGGCAGACGTGTCAGTACGGCCTGTCACGTTGTCGCGGCGCCCTTGGGGGTGCATTCCGGTCCACGGTCTGTGACCCGTCGCGTTAAGGTCGTAACGCGACGAGGGGGCTGTTGCGATCTGGGTGCCGACAGCTAAAAGCCTTGGCCGGCGAATCCTTCCCCCTCTTTCTCTTCTTCTTCCCTTATCCCTCCCCTTCCGGCGACCTCTTCCTCCCCTCTTCCCTTTGTGCGCTTCAGGTGAGGAGGAGGGCAGTGCGTGGTGCCGTGGCGTCGTGGAGCTCGCGTGGAGCGAGGAGGAGGTGGCCAACCGACGTGAAGGGCTCTTCGTGGGTTCGTTCTTCGTGAAAGGTAGGGATTACTGGAACTCTTCTTGATCCGGGCGGATCGGGAGCTCTTCGTGCTTTCTAGTAAGTTTAGATAGCTTCACATGCTCCCCTCCCCCGTGTGTGATGTTTGTATGGTTTATGGGTGGTCCGGGAAGGAGCATCCCGTGGTCTGCCTCCGACTAATGTCGCGACCACGGTACGCATCGCGACATCAGTAGAGGCGTCGCCCTGGTCAGGCGCGACCCTATCGCGGCGCGTTTGGCGGTCGCGATAAGGGTCGCTAGAGCGACCTAGTTTCCTGCCGCGACAGGGTGGCTGACGCAACGCGCTTCCTCGGCGCTACAAGGCTATTGTCGCGGCGCCCTTCCCTATCGCGATGGCATCGCGACGGCCTGTGGGGGCGCGACAATGCCTGTGGGTGCCTCGGGTGTTTTCGTGGCCCGATTTGTGTGTCGGTGTGTGCCCCAGGGCAGGCTGTGCCATGAGGACTTCTGGTGGGAACGCAACTGGTTGCCTCTCCTGCGTTCAGTGACCGAAAAGACACATTCATGGCCGTGTCCTGGCAGTGGCACCAGGAGGGTCGCATCTGTCTAATAATCGATCGACTGGCGGTCCATCGTTTTTAGCAGAGAGACAGTTTCTCGTGCTAGCTGGTAGTGTTCTGGGGTTTCGGCTTCCCGTACGTGTTTAGTTGGCTGATGGCCCTGTTGAGGGTTCGTGCGTGCCTCTCGCTTGCTAGACTTGTCATGTGTTACAAGCCAGCGGTTCGGCGTGGTTCTTGTTGTGCTGCCCCCCTGTTCGCCCGGTGCTTGGTACTTGAGGGCTTGTCCCGTTCAAAAGTTGTCTTCGTTTCTTGGGACCCCCATCCTCGGGAGCCCGTTGAGGGAGTACTCCGGGCTACGAGTGTGGCCGAGTTGGCAGCCCACGTGAGCGGACTCTGGAGTGAGGGGAAAACGAGGTTTGGACAGCGGCGCTGAGTCGTTTGTAGTACTCATGTCTAGGTTTGGGACGCCGAGGGGTTCGGAGTGCTTTCTTGACACAGACCAGACAGTCCTTGTCTCACTTCCTCTCTCTATGTTGTTTCCGGAGCCACGTAGTGGTGCCAGGCATGGGGCCGCAGCTTGGCCAGGCTGCGGTGTTGCGTGCGTTGTGTGTTTCTGTGGCGGCTCTGTCTCGCCCTTCGCGGGGGTGGAGGCAGGAGCTAGGCTAGCGAGCAGAGTGTGTGCGGACTGCGGGTCCCCCCTCTTGGCTGCTAGCGGCGGTGGCTTGGTTGCTGTTGCTGTGATGATGTTTCCCACGACGTTTCTAAGTGTTCCTCGTTGCCCTCGTGTGCACAGCAGTTGTAGCCTGGTTGTGCCAGGTTTCCGTGGGCATCGTTGGTCTGGCCTTGGGTAGACCCATGCTTTTGGTGGTTTCCGCTCGGTGTCCTCTCGGTGTCGTAGTTCCGTTCTCGGGTGCCAGTCCGTAGTGGCACCGACGTGTATGGTTTCCCGACTTGGCGGTTGCGTCGAGGTCCGGGATGGTTCTGCTTGTGGGCCCTCGGCTCCGTGGAGTTCTGAGGCGGCCGTGCTTGTGGTGAGACGTCGTTCTCACTTGATTGTTCCGTAGTCTCGGCGGGTGTGCCGAGGACTGCTTCCGCTATGTGCCCGACTCCATTGGTTTCTGCGGGAGTTGTATGTTTGGTCCGACCCCGGCTGGGGGTCGTGGCGTTGTGTTGTTCCCTTTCGTTGGTTAGTAGTACCCTGCTGTAGGTGTTTCTCACTTTACAGCTTTGTAGAGTAGTCCTATTTTCGGAGTTCCTGCTGCTCTAGCCGGTGAGGGACTGGTAATCCCTACTGGGCCTTGTTCGCGAGGCTTACCCCCCACCCTACTGCCTTCAGCATAGGGACGTCGTCGCGGGAGATTAGTGTCGGACGGGGTTGCGGAGGCGGCTGTGGCGCCGTGGTTGTCAACAGTAGTGAGAGCGAGTGTTGTGAGCTCTTGTAGCCCGAGTGAGCTGAGAGTTGTGTTTTGCAAGTCCTCGGGGTATGCCCCTTAAGGACTGCACCTTTCTTCTTGTACATGTGCTTTTGCTTGGGACGCGTTGTACAAACCTTTGTATATTGTACAGATGATTATAGTTATTTGAACTCAGTGCACATCTCACTAAACTGTTTCTTCTAACCCTTCGGATCTTCGGATCTGTGGGTGGCGATGCGAACTTCGGGGCCCTTGGCGAGGGTCCGGGAGGTCGGGTCGTTATAGTTGGTATCAGAGCGAGGAGTCTATTGAGATATGTAAGGAGTTGATAACTATAGCTGTCCCAAAGAAAGGTACTAGTACGCTGCTGACAACGTCCGACTAGTGTTAGGTTTGTGATTCATTTGTTTGGCAGGTGTGCGGTTCCCTGCAAGGTTCGTGTGCCGTTGCAGTGGGTTTAAGTTGTTGTTGTGCCGTCTCGTGCGTGGCGAGTGTGGTCGCTCGGCGTGTTCATGCCTGGTAGCGCGGTTGCGCTGAACTCGCTGGCAGTGGTCTTTCTATATGGAGGACACCTGCAGGGAAGTCCAGGTGCGGTGCTCCTGATCATCTTCGGTCATCTTGGGGTGTGTGTGCCGCTGAGGCTGAGAGAGCTGCGTGTGGTGTGGCCTTCGCCGATGCAGGGTTGTTGTCTGTGAACGGCCGAAGTGCCTTGCCTTGTTGGCTGCCCCCTGTTGTTGGGGTGGTGTGCAATACTGGTCTTGTGTGTGGTGTCTTGTCTGTGTGCTATGTGCACTGTGCTCTGCTTAGTCGGCGTTGTTGCTTGAGCTAAGCAGATGTTCTTTGTGCCGTGTGCATCGCTGTTGTCCTGGTGAGGGAATCTCTTAGGACTGTTCCGCGCTCGTTTTGCTGTTATTGTGCTACCTCAGGGTCTGAGGGTGCTGTTGGTTTGGTGGGCGTTCTGGAGGGTTTTCCTAGAACGGTGCCCTAGTGGTTCTGGTGAGGTTCTCCTAGAACCAGTTTGAGTTGATTCCACTGGCTGTTGGTTTTCCCTGTTGGCCTATGTCGTTGGCCATTAGGGGATGTATTCTGGTGAGGTCCTTCCAGGATCGCCCTTTGTCACTTCTGGTGGAGGTTCTTCCCAAGAGTGCTCTGTGTTCGTTTCGGGCCACCGTGTGTTGCCCCCATGGTTTGAAGTGTGCCGTTTGGTTGGGGTGCGTTCTGGTGAGGTTCTCCCAGGATGGCTCTTGGCGCTTTGGCGGAGGTTCTCTCCAAAGTTGCTTCGTGTTGTATTGGTTGTTTCTGCTCTCTCTCTCTCTCTCTCGGTAGAGATGAGCTGCTGTTGTTGTCGGTTGGACTATCTGTGTTGCAGTCTGCTTGGGCGTTGTCGGTCGAGGTGTTGTGCACTTGGCTGTGCGTTTGGCTGCTGTGTTGGCTAGCTTGTCTCGTTGGTTGTTTCCAAGTTTCTTGGCTGTGCTGGTGGGACTTTGTGTGTCCCCTTGTCTCGGATGGTTTGCTTTGCTTCTCGTGCCCGAGGTGCTCTCCCAGATGATGGTCTGGTGAGTGCTGTGGGTGCTCGTCTGACTGGGCTTTGTGTGGAAGTATCAGTCTCCCGTTGTGGTTTTCCTCTTGCGTGTGGAAGAGACTCGTTGTGTGTGTCTCCTTCCCTACTTTCTGTTGGTTTGCTCGGTGGTGTGATGCCACTATGGTGTTGTGTCGCCAGGGTGAGAATCGTTGCGACTTCTGGTGGGGAGTCATCTTCCCTTGAGTTATTTTGGGTTGAGCTGATTGCTCCCCTCGTACGATGTTTTCTTCTGGTACCGTGAGTTGGTGGACCTAGACAGTTCGGGGCTTTGGGTCCCTATTGGTTTAGTGCGAGGTAGTATCATTCATGTTGGATTGCTTCGTGAGTATTGTCCGCTGTGCATTAGTTTTGTGGTTGGCTTTCTTGGGCGAGCGTTGTTCCGATGTGTGCTCAGCTTGTGCCTTAGAGGCTTTTCATGTTGCATTTTGGTGTTTGGCCTCTCTATCGGTTGTGGTAGAAGTAACGCTTCTTACTCTTGCGTGCCAGGGAGTCGCTCTGTGTTTTGTGTGCTTCTTGGAGCCGACGTGGTTGTTGCACTTTTGAAGAAGTTGTCGGCTTTCCGTGTGCTTCTGTTGTGGGTCTCTGGTGGAGAATCCCCTTCGGTGGGCCCTGTGTTGTCTTGGGCCATTGGTGCAGTTGCGTGTGCTGCACTTTGAGCGTTTTCTTCGATGCTTCGCGTGTTTTGTGCCTTAAGGGCTGGGTCCGGCATGGCCTGCTGTGCCCTTTCAGGCTTGCGGTTCTTTGCGCGTGGCTTTTGGCAGGTCTCTTGTGGAGAGTCCTTCCTGTTAGCCAGTGTTGTTTTGGCCGCTGGTGCACCTGTGCTGCACTTTGTTTAGTTTTGGTGCTTGTAGCAGCACCGTATACTCGTGCATGAGCGTTTCGATTGTGTTCTGTCTGGAGCCTTGATACATTGTGTTGTACCTTAGGGTGGCTCCTGGTGCTTGTGATAGCACCCTGTGTTGTGCCGTGTGCCTGATCGCAAGCTTCGTGCGCCGTTTCGCGAGTTTGCTTAGTGTTGGAGGCGTTGGGCTTTCCGCCTCTGGGACACTTGGTGCTGGCCTATGCCTTGTGGTTGTACCGTTACCGCTGTGGGGTGGCTGCTCTGCCTTGTCTAGGTAGTCCTATGGATGGTACGCCAGGCTTTGGTCGTAGCCTGTGCCCGATTTTTTCTCTCGCTTGGGAGAGCGAGGGTGTTCGGTTGTAGTACCCTACTTCGGTCTGGGTCCCTCTGAGGTCGACATGTTGCCCTCGACCTCTGCGGCTGTTTCAGTTCCCGTGTGGTTGTATGCCTTTTGGTGGTTGGCATGTTGGTGCCCGCACTGAGCTCTGTGTGCGCGTGGTGGGTGTGCTGCCAACCTTTCGTTGGTTCTCCACTTGTGCGTGGTATTGGTGAGTCTGTAAGCCGATGGCGGAGTCTCCTGTCAGTTTGTCTGGTGACAGTGAGGCCTACTGGCTTACTAGTACTCGACCGCGTGGTTTGCCAACGTTGTGAGGTGCTCAACTTTGGCTTAACCTCAGATGTCTTCTGTGCTTCTGTTGCTATGTATGGCACTGTGGAACATGTGGTTTCTCAGCCTTGTGGCTCCACGTGCGTTTGTTGTCCTTGTCGAACCACGAGGAAGGTCTGGGTGAGACCTAGTGGTGACAGTGCATGCCATTTTTGCATGTTGAGGTTTCTCCGCATTCGTTTGCTGTCCCTGTTGGACCACGAGGAAGGTCTGGGTGAGACCTAGTGGTAGAAGTGGACGTCGTTCCGTGTGTTGCGGATCCTGCTCTGATCCTCGTCGCTCGCGTGGCTTTTTGGTCGGGCTGGTGACCGGTGCTAGCTGCTGCTGGTAGCGTGAGGCCGTTTCCCTGAGACTCGTGGTTGGATCTCAGGTGGTTCTCGTATTGTTGTCGGCAACTGTGTCCTCTGTCAGGTTTTGCTGGCGACAGAGTGAGTTTCTGACCGGTGTTTCTTGTGTTGTTGCTGGCAACTGTGTGCTATGTCAGGTTTTGTGGGCGACAGAGTGGGCTGCTCATTGGTTGGTCCTAACAACAAGGTCTGTTGGTGGCTGCAGTCGTGCGATTTTCGGCTGGTGTTTTTGTGTTTTTTTGGCCGATTTTGGCGTCTCTCCGGCATCGGTGGGGTTGTCGCCATTTGGGCGCCCCACGTGTGGCTAGAGTGAGCCGTCGGTTTCTCAGCTTGGTGCTCCGCTCGTGTTTGGAGTGGGTTGTGAGTAGTTCAGTTTTTGGTTGTGTGGTCCCCATGTGTTGGGAGCCCGTTGTGTGAGCCGATGGTTTTCCGGCTTCGTGTGCTCCACCCGTGTTTGGTTGTGCGGTTGTTGCCACGAGGAAGTCGTGTTGAGACTTAGTGGCTTTTTTGCTTTGGCCTTACATTTGCTTCCTGTGCTTCGTTTCGTGCCTCGAGATCTCTTGGGCTTGTCTCAATTTTGAGGACGAAATTGTTTTAGGGGGGATAGAATGTAAGCCCGGTTCCAGCTTCCGTCCAGTGTCATGGATGACTGGCCACTGACGTGTCCAGGCTGGGCGACGTGTTGGTGTCGCGGCGCGGGTGTCCGCCACGACAGTCATCCGTGTTGCGACGAGGAGGTGCGTCGCGTTCTTGTCGCGTTCTGGTCGTGACAACGTTTGTCGTTTTCTGCTGTCCGGTCGTCTGACGCCTGTCAGGGTGGCAGGCGTGTCAGTACGGCCTGTCGCGTTGTCGCGGCGCCCTTGGGGGCCGCGTTCCGGTCGCGGTCTGCTGACCCGACACGTTAAGGTTTGTAACTCGACGAGGCGGGCCGTCGTGATCTGGGTGCCGACGGCTAAAAGCCTTGGCCGGCGAACCCTTCCCCCTCTTTCTCTTCTTCTTCCCTTCTCCCTCCCCTTCCGGCGATCTCTTCCTCCCTCTTCCCTTTGTGCACTTCAGGTGAGGAGGAGGGCAGTGCGTGGTGACGTGGCGTCGTGGAGCTCACGTGGAGCGAGGAGGAGGTTGCCAACCGACGTGAAGGGCTATTCGTGGGTTCGTTCTTCGTGAAGGTGGGGGATTACTAGAAACTTCTCGATCGGGCGGATCGGAAGCTCTTCGTGCTTTCTAGCTATTTAGATAGCTTCACATGCTCCCCTCCCCCGTGTGTGATGTTTGTATGGTTTTGGGCGGCCGGGATGGAGCATCCCGTAATCTGCCTCCCGACTGATGTCGCGACCGCGGTGCATGTGCGACATCAGTAGAGGTGTCGCCCAGTCGGGCGCGACCCTATCACGGCGTGTTTGGCGGTCACGATAAGGGTCGCTGTCGCGACCTAGTTTCCTGTCGCGACAGGGGTGGCTATCGCGACGCGCTTCCTCAGTGCTACAAGGCTATTGTCGCGGCGCCCTTCCCAGTCGTGATGGCATCGCGACGGCCTGTGAGGGCGCGACAATGCCTGTGGGTGCCTCATGTGTTTCCGTGGCCCGGTTTGTGTGTCGGCGTATGCCCCAGGGCAGGCTGTGCCCTGAGGACCATCTGGTTGGGAACGCAGATGGTTGCCTCCCTGCGTTCAGTGACCGAAGGTGACACCTTCGTGGCCGTGTCCTGGCAGTGGCGCCAGTCACGTCTGTCTAATAATCGATCTACTGGCGGTCCATCGATTATTAGCAGAGCGACAGGTTTCTCGTGCTAGCTGGTAGTGTTTCGAGGTTCCGGCTTCTCCGTACGTGTTTAGTTGGCCGACGGCCCTATTGAGGGTTCGTGCGTGCCTCTCGCTTGCTGGGCTTATCGTGTGTTACAAGCCTGCGGTTCGGTGTGGTTCTTGTTGTGCTTCCCCGCCTGTTCGCCCGGTGCTTGGTACTTGAGGGCTTGTCCCGTTCAGAGGTTGTCTCCGTTTCCTGGGACCCCCATCCTCGGGAGCCCGTTGAGGGAGTACTCTAGGCTACGAGTGTGCTCGAGTTGGTAGGCCACGTGAGCGGACTCTGGAGCTGAGGGGAAAACGAGGTTTGGACAGCGGCGTTGAGTCGTTTGTAGAGCTCTCTTGTCTAGGTCTGGGACGCCGAGGGGTTCAGAGTGCTTTCCTGGCGCAGACCAGACAGTCCTTGTCTCACTGCCTCTCCCTACGTTAGTTCCGGAGCCACGTAGTGGTGCCAGGCATGGGGCCGCAGCTTGGCCAGGCTACGGTTTGTGTGCGTTGTGTGTTTCTGTGGCGGCTCTGTCTCGCCCTTCGCGGGGGTGAGGCAGGAGCTAGGCTAGCGAGTAGAGTGTGTGCGGATTGCGGGTCCCCCTCTTAGCTGCTAGCGGCGGTGGCTTGGTTGCTGTTGATGTGACGACGTTTCCCACGACGTTTCTAAGTGTTCCCGTTGCCCTCGTGGCACAACGGTTGTAGCCTGGCTGTGCCAGGTTTTCGTGGGCGTCGTTGGTCTGGCCTTGGGCAGACCTGTGCTTTTTTGGTTTCCACTCGGTGTCCTCTCGGTGCCGTAGTTCCATTCTCGGGTGCCAGTCTGTAGTGGCACCGACGTGTATGGTTCCCACCTGGCAGTGCGTCCGAGGTCCGGGATGGTTCTGCATGCGGGCCCTCGGCTCCGTGGAGTTCTGAGGCAGCCGTGCTTGTGGTGAGACGTCGTTCTCACTTGATTGTTCCATAGTCTCGGCGGGTGTGCCGAGGACTACTTCCGCTGTGTGCCCGTCTCTGTTGGTTTCTGCGGGAGTGTGTGTGTGGTCCGACCCCGGCTGGGGGTCGTGGTGTTGCATTGTTCCCTTCCGCTGGTTATTAGTACCCTGCTGTAGGTGTTTCTCACTTTACAGCTTTGTAGAGTAGTTTCCTATTTTCGGAGTTCATGCTGCTCTGGCCGGTGAGGGACTGGTAATCCCTACTGGGCCTTGTTCGCGAGGCTCACCCCCCTACTTCCGTCAGCGTAGGGGCTCGTCGTCGCGGGAGCTCGGTGTCGGACGGGGTTGCGGAGGCGGCTGTGGTGCCGTGGGTTGTCAGCAGCAGTGAGAGCGAGTGTTGTGAGCTCTTGTAGCCCGAGTGAGCTGAGAGTTGTGTTTTGCAAGTCCTCGGGTATGCTCCTTAAGGACTGCACTTTCTTCTTGTACATGTGCTTTTCTTGGGACGCGTTGTACAAAACTTTGTATATTACAGAGATTGATTATAATTATTTGAACTCACTCACTAGACTGTTTCTTTTAACCCTTCCGGATCTTCGGATCCGTGGGTGGCGACGCGAACTTCGGGGCCCTGGAGAGGGTCCGGGAGGTCGGGTCGTTACAACAATAACAATTTGTACAATATATAAAAGGTATGTACAACACGTCCCAAGCAAAAACACAGGTACAGAAGAAAGGTGCAGCCCTTAAGGGGCATACCCTGAGGACTTGCAAAACACAGCTCTCAGCTCACTCGAGTACAAGAGCTCACAACACTCGCTCTCACTGCTGCTGACAAGACAAGGTGCCACAGCTACCTCCGCAACACGTCTGACACCGAACTCCCGCGACGACGATCCCCTAGCTGAAGGAAGTAGGGGGGTGAGCCTCGAACAAGGCCCAGTAGGGATACTAGTCCCTCACCGGCCAGAGCAGCAGGAACTCCGAAAATAGGAAAACTACACTACAAAGCTGTAAAAGAGTAACACCTACAGCAGGATACTACTAAGCAGCGGAAGAGAATATCGCAACGCCACAACCACCCACCAGGGTCGGGATACACACACGACTCCCACAGAAACCAACGGAGTCGGGCACACAACGGAAGTAATCCTCGGCACACCCGCCGAGATTACGGAACAACCAAGTGAGAACGACGTCTCACAGCAAGCACGGCCACCTCACACCCCCACAGGGTCGAGGGCCCACAAGCAGAAACCATCCCGAACCTTGGACACACCGCCAGTCGGGAAACCATACACGCCAGTGCCATTATGGACTGGCACTCGAGAACAGAACCACAGAACTGAGAGTCCACCGAAGCGGAAACCACCAGAAGCACAGGTCTGCCCAAGGCCAGACCAACAACGCCCACGAAAACCAGGCACAGCCAGGCTACAACCACCGTGCAAGCTAGGGCAACAGATAACAGTTAGAAACGACATGGGAAAATGCCGTCACAGCAACCGCAACAAGCCACCGCCGCTAGCAACCAAGAGGGGGGACCCACAGTCCATACACACTCCGCTCGCCAGCCTAGCTCCTGCCTCCGCCCCCGCGGAAGGGTGAGATAGTGCCGCCAAGAACACACAATGCACGCAACACCGCAGCTTGGCCAAGTTGCGGCCCCACGCCTGGCACCACTACGTGGCTCCAGAACCAATGTAGAGAGAGGCAGTAAGACAAAGGACTATCTGGTCTGCGCCAGGAACTCCAAACACCTCGACGTCCCAGACCCAGACAAGAGAGTTCTTCAAACGACTAATCGTCGCTGTCCAACCACCGTTTTCCCCTCAGCTCTAGAGTCCGCTCACGTGGGCTGCCAATTCGAGCACACTTGTAGCCCGGAGTACTCCTCAATAGGGTCCCGAGGATGGGGGTCCTAGGAAACGGTAACAACCTCTCAGATCGGGGACAATCCCTCAAGTCCTAGCACCGGGCGAAAAGAGAACTGGCGGGGCAACCACCCAGAAACGGCACAGCTGGCTTGCAACCAAGGCAAACCCAGCAGGCACGGCACACACGGCACCCCTTCCGGAAAACCCCCAGAAGGGCCGTCGGCCAACGCCAGCACATACGGCACGGCACGAGAAGCCAGACACCACGAGGCAGAAATAGAATCCAAGTAACCAGAACGCGACCAACGGGGGGTCGCTTCTGAACGAGAAATTGACAGCCAACTAGTCGCCACCAGGTTGCGACGACCAGAGGGCCGCCTTTTGATCTGAACGCGACATATCGACCTGTCGCGTTCAGCGTCAGAAGGCCGGTCCCTAAGTGGGGCCACCAGCTCGCAGCCAAACGGCACGGGAATGAGAAGGCGACAAGGGCATCGTCGCTACCCCAAAGGTAGAACGCGACCATCTGACACGTCGCCAGGAGGAGAAGGTGGAGCTCCTCATGAGCTTGCACTTGGAAAGCCCTTTGTGGATCATGTAGTAGACAACACGGGCGATGTGCCACAGCCGCTTGGCCACGACGAAGCTGCCGTTGCCTTTCATCCCTCTCTCCTCCCCGGTGGGGGCACTCTCTGCATGTCCATTTTTCTGACAGGCTTGGTTTTACAAGAAGAACAAGGAGGAGAAGAAGAAAGAGAGAGAGAGAGAGAGCCCGGGGCTTCTTGTGTTCTTGGGTTTTGGTACGAGTAAGAGTGGGTGAGAGGTGGGGGGTCTATTTAAAGGTGGGGAGAATAAAATGGTCCTATTGAATATGAAATGCGTCTGTCTGACACGTCGCGATTCAGAAGATCCCTTGATTTCCGTCCGATTAGGCATCTTCATGATGATCATAGCTTACAGCTACGTTGTAAATCACGTCCGTCATGGCCCGCCGCAATCTTAGGTGAATCAAATCTCTGACGGATTTTAATCTTGATTTGACCACTAGAAAAATGCGGCGTCTGACACGAACTCTTGGGAAGCTTCACTTGAGCTGTGCCTTGTCAATTAATCGATTAGTCAAACTTCCGAGCTTCATGGCGAGTAGTTGTCAATTAATCGATTAAAACACGGCTCTTCTCAATTAACTCTTAAAAATCCTAGAAAATCTAAAGAAATAGAAAAATCACTCAAAGAATTAATTGGGAAGAGCCAATTTGAGGCATCGCAGTGTAACATGAAATTTACTTAATGTGATGTCGAAATGACATGTCTACACCAGTCAAGCAACACAATTTATTACAAAAATAATTCAAGCACACTTTCCTAGCCCATCCATCAATTTTCTAATTTTCTGATGGATTTCAGGATTTATTGTATGATATATCATGGTATGTGAACTATTTTATCAATGATAGTCTCTTCAATTCTAGTTTAGTACACTGATTCTTATGTAGTTTATTATTTTTTAACATGCAGAGGAATCATTGATTCACAGAGCGTTCAGATGAGTCACGTGCTAGATCTGTATATGGACAACCATAGCAAGAGTAAATTTCAAGCATCTTTATAATGTTCAAAGAAATACAAAAAGAGTTTGTGCAAGCACATATACGAACCAATGAAAGGAGCACAGACCTGTTTGGATGATAAAAAGGTATGGGTGGAGTTGTGCGGGATGGGGGGGGGGGGGGCGCAATGGGTTGAAATTTAGCCCAAGCAAAGATAAACATAGCTGCACATCCCGAGGTAAATGTATATATAAGTGGCTCTGTCTCTTTTGCAACGCATAAAATGTAGTGCCATAGAATTTTTCTTGAAAATATATTGCAATTGTATGTTTATTCTACATGTATTTGTGTTGGTTTATGGTGAACTTGGCGTCAACATCTGCTGGCGTTGACAACTGTTAGCGACAAGATCTTTAACCGTTACTTATTGTTAACGACAGCTAATATGTCGTTTATTATTTTCTGTGTTAATCAATTTTTCGAACAAGAATGTAGACGACACAATCAATGGACGTTTACATTGTGACTAACAGCAGCTTAGGTTGACGTTAACCTTACTTGCCTATTTTTGCTGTTACCGTTCCAAGCGAGAATAAATCGGCCATTTCCATGCATTTATTTGGGAGATTTGTTGCGTTTAGGATCCTAGGGCTAGGATTAAGTCTTAGCTAGGTGTGGGAATCCTTTTTAAGGCTCAATTTTGGCAATTGAGAGGATTTTCGCACTGGCTTGGGAAGAGAGAAAGGAGGGCCGAGAGAAGGATTTGCAGTGCTCGTTCATGTGAATTGAAGGTTTCGGACAAGGAGGATCATCCAACTTCGTGATCAGGAGCTTCTCCAAGTAGAGGAACTACGTGGGAGGCAGTTTTGGAGCGATTGAAGACGGAGGGGAGGACTGCCTTACTGCCAAGGCGGGCTTCTTCGAGCTTTGATTCGTCACTCCAAAAAGAGGGATAGAGGCAATACATGGGGGTTCGGTTTAGGATAGAAGACTGTAAATTTAACATTTTTACAGATTTTTAAACCATGAAAACAACGTACGGGAAGGGGTAGTAGTCATTTATTTTATGTGGAGTTTTATGTGTTTCTGAGCGCATGAACTTAACATCCATATCCCTTGCCATTTAATTTTTATAAACGACAACATCAATTGTCGTTTAATTTCTGTAAACGACATGCTTTCCAAACATCTAATATATGTTAACGGCGCTATGTGCATGCCGCCGTCTACTGATGCTTAACGACAGGATATGTGAACGTGTACTTCAGGTAAACGCCACACATGTTGCCGTTAAGTTTATTAGTACTGCGAATTTCAGAAATTTGATTTTATTGTCTATCTGTGATTCATACATGTATGAGATTTCGACCAGGTTGTGTTTTGAATACTTCAATGCTGTTATAATGTGAACAAGTCAATGCAATGGTGTGCAAATAATGTTTAGATATTCTTTTGAATTTCATGTGATGTAGTAAAATTTAACGGAATAAATGCATGCATAGTCTATGTTAAAATGTTGAATGTTAGAGACTGTATCACTGTTAATCAATACTATAGATCCACTGTACATGATCCTGTGAATAAAAATTGCATGATTTTATCACTGTTTTATCATGATTAATAATTCAGAATTTCAAAGAATGTTCATGAAAAAAGTTTACCGAACTCAAAAAAATGTGAAATTTTACATGTGCGTGGTATAATCTGAATCTGATTTACTTTTAAAATTTTGGAATTTTTAGACTTCTATATATGCTGTTATGAATTTCTAATAATAAATTACATTTGGAAATTAATAAACATGAGAATATATGCAGAATGGATGTGATATAATTAGTACCATGATAGGTTTTGTTATACAAAAAGTTAATATTAAAATTGAAAAAGACATGCTATATGTTATTGCATTGACATGTGATAGAATTGCATGAAAATGTAGATCGTATAATTGCATACATGTTAATGCATAATTGAAAATGAATTGGCCAATAAGACATTGCTATGATAGAGATTTCCTAAAAAGAACTATACCATTGATGCCCCTATGATATAGTTCAACTATAAAATGACCAACTGAATCCATGGGCAACGGATTGAAATCCTGAAGGTAGACAAGTTCTACTGGTTAAGGTGGGAAGGGCTTTTCCCGATCTTGCGCAATGACTATGACTTCATCACTGCTTTGCCTAGGTGATAAGTGAATGACTATATGACTACTGATCTCTATAATAATGCGGGCTATATCTTGGCAACTAAATGATACATGACTACATGCTACATGATAACTGTTTACATGATAAATGTCTACATGTTACATACTATATGATCCACATGTCAATTGTTTTACTTGCTACATGTTAACTAGTTACATATTGCATAATATAGGTTAAAGCTTTTCTTGAAAATGTTTACATGCTACATGACATTGAACTTATGTCCATGAAATCGATTACATGCTATGCTATAGAAACATGTTTAATTTTAATGTTACAATAAAAGACACAGGCTATATGATACATGAAATGTTTTGTTTCCATAACTATGCTATGTAAAGATTGATTGTCAAATGACTTAGAACCATGTTAGTAGGAAGTTATTGATATCAAAGATGTGAATGATATATGTTACTATGTTTTAAATCTATTATATATGTAGTATATATCTTGAACTGTCTTTCATGTGATTTGCTGGGTCTTGTAGACTCATCCTTGTTTAACATTTCAGAAGATACATAAGATAACTAGGAGTTAGTACACACTGACTCGGTGCGAGAGGACGTGGAGGTTTAGATTCGTTGAGAGATTTGAGAGTGACTATGTATGTGAGGAAAAAAATATACTTCATTGATGCATTGAACTTGTGGAATGTAATAAATTTGGACTATTGTTTCTTTCTCTTATGCTTTAAACTTAACATTGAGTATGATGTTGATTACAAGTATTTGGTTTCCATTTCCGTGCATATTATTGGAATGATTGTCATTTATATGTCTCAATTGTACCGTCCATTGTTGGATATGTTCCATTGTAATACCTTTGTTAAATCTAATGTGAGTTGGAATAACTGTATTAGGCTAAGAGGGCGTTACATAAAATGCGAATGATAAGTACACTTCTAGATTCTTTAAATTTGTAAATCTAATAATAAACTGTGATTTATTTGAAAAACAGAAACACACTCAAGCAGCCACCTCAATTTCAAGAACTTTTTTATCAAACTCATAAGAAGAAATGGACGAAAGATTACATTAATGAAAAAGTTCGGGAGGGGGGGGTAGCGATAAGTTATGCGCCAATAGTTTCATTAAAAGCACAATGTAGAATTAAAATAATTTTTTTTTTACATGAGTCATATAGTAGAGGAATGAAGAGAGGTACAGGGATGACAGTCAACGTCCAGAATTAGATCCTGACATTTGGATTGGAGCATCTAGTGCACCCAAGAAAGGTCACATGTATGGTTTTGGATATAATTTAGGCACGGTCAGGGTGACATCCTCATACTTGAGCTCCGTCTCACATGATACCTCCCTGTTTACCACACCTGCAGCCCCAGGTGGTTTTTCCAGTGCTGCCCCGACCATGACTCCAGCCCAATTTAGGGAGATCGTAATGAGACCATCTCTCATAATATCTTACATATCGTCTCTCAAATCATCTCCCAGACGCTCGCACAACTGAGACTTCTGGTGATAGAGCACCTCCTGCACAACAAATCTTAGGTGAATATGAATGATTTTATTTCTCAACTCTAAATATGATCTTATAAAATGCAAGAACTTAGATTTAGAAGGTACAAGACTAAAAATACTTGTTTGATTGGGTTTGGGAGGGTCAAAATCTAAAATGTAGGTCCGATTAATTTTTCAATGATTCCAACATGATTGGGAAGGTGAGAGTGATTGTTAGAAATGACGATGTCCAACTCAGACTCCCAATTTGAAATGGGCACTCAATTTCTCATTTTCTTAACTAGTTTTGTTTAAAATCGGTAAACTGAATTTGAGGGTCCAAAATTTAAAACACTGGTCCAATCAGGTTATCGATTGTTCTGACACAACTGGGGGGTGAAAGTAACCTGTAAAAATTAGTGGAGTCCAAATTGGACTCCAGGTTTGAGCTCGATGCTCAAATTATATTTTCTAAAACAACTTAGGTTAAAGTCAATAAATATGGATTTGGAAGGGTCAAAATCTAAAATGTAGGCCCATTAATTTGTCATAATTCCAACACAGTAAAAGGTGAAGTGACTTGTAAAAATTGACGGTATTCAAATAGACTCATGTTTTTGAACTAGGTACTCAATTTCTCATTTTCTTAACTGATTTTGTTTAAAATCAATGAACTTGGTTTGAGGGTCCAACATTTAAAACACATTCAATCAGTTTATTGATTGTTCCAACACAACTTGAGGGATGAAAGTAACCCATATAACAGTGTCTAAATTGGACTACCAATTCGAGCAAAACACTCAAACTATCATTCTTCAAATTAATTTAAGTGAAAAACATCTTGTTTTAATTTTAAAGAAAAAATAGTTTATTTATTAATATTTGATTATATTATTTTATAAATGACATACATGATCATCCATAGCGAGACGTTGGAGGAGACGACGACGAATAAGACAACACATACGCAAAGGAATTGTGATTTTGTGATGGATGTGTATTGTGATTTGCGATTTATTTCATTTGTGTGATGGATGTTGTGATTTATGTGATAGATGTCTTATGGTTTCTACAGATGTTTCTAGCGGTTTGTATGATGAGATATTGTGATTTGTTTGATGCATGTATTGTGGTTTGTGTGATTTATTGTCATTTATTAGGTGATTTCTTGTCATTTATGTTCATTTATAAAAAAATTATTTGAAATTAGCGATCATTATTATTTGATCTCAATTTCGGTCGCTACAATCAACGATCGACTACTGACCAAAATAATTCACTAATAAAATGAACGATTATAGTTGGTCGCTAATCAATTGTTGATTTTAGCGACCAAAATTGTGACTGATATAATCGATCGCAATTGGCGACTGATATTGTGACCACTATTGTCGATCATAATATAGCGCCCAGAATATTGCGACCGAACCAATCGTCGTTGATCAGTTGCAATTCGGTCATTGTGATTTGTTGCGACCGATAGAGACCGATAGGATCGATCACTATTTTCAATTTTTCTTGTAATAGTATCTTCTTAGAAAACATTGTGTTCAATATGGTTCCATATCTCATTTCTCTCCCTTGCCCCTTTTTTTCTAACTTTTTTGAAACGGAGAAGCACTTTTCAATTAAAATTAATGAAATATCTCATAGCTAATGTTATTTAATGCTATAGGCATAGACGGATCTAGCTCACATCCAGTGGGGTCACGTGACCCCACTGGAAAAAAAAAATCTTCAGATGACCCTTATCTGATTCGACAGGTGTTAGAAAAGGGGGGTGACCCCACTGGGCTGGCGGTGACCCGACCTCACCCCAAACCAAATTTTCAACCCCTCGCGCGACAGGGGGGGGCACCTCTCCAGCATTCCAGCTTCTTCGCCCCGACGCCTCGCCAGTTGCCAGCGGCCAGCCTGTTGCCCGCCTACGGCCTGCCGCCTGCGCGCCTCGCCGCGTGCGCAGCTGCGGCGCTGCGCTGCTGTGCAGTTGTCGCCCACTCACGGCTCTCCTGCTTCTTCCCCTTCCTGCGCACAAAGCACCTGCGTTGTGCTGTGCCTGTGTCGCCCTTCCTCGCCACGGAGCCGACGGTTCGCCCTTCCGTCTTCCAGATCGAGGTAACAATTAACAAACCCCAAATTTCCTTTTTTTTTAGGCTTTAAGCCCTCACCCAGTTCGCCTCTGCTCTGCCCCCCCTTCCTCCAACTCCAAACGTAGACATCCCACTGTCTCAAAATCAGAAGAAGCAGCCCCCATTTTTTTCTTTTGTTTCTTTAGGTATTAAAACTCTCCAAACGCCTCACCACCCAGTTTCTATATCTGCTTCTCATTTTTTTCTTTTACTTTTTTAGGTATTCGTATCCCGCATTGCACATTGTCGCCGGTGCCGGATCTCAGACTCATACACGCCTCCATCAGTGATCAATCCATCCCCACTGGATTAAGGTAAGGAGGTTATGATTGGAGATTGGGGCATTGTCGTAGACCTTCTACAGTTTGACTGAATAGTGAACAATTTTGTGTATTTTCTTAAAATTTTCAGATATCAGCTTCTATCTCGACTGACGCCCTGCACATTACCGTCGATTAGGATTCGACGTGTTCATCCAAATCTATTGAATAGACACAAGCAGGTACGTAATCCAGTGAGCCTGCGTGGTGGCTCCCATGAGCCTGGTGGTGGCTCCCAGCAAGCCTGGGTGGTGGCTCACTTATATGGTGTGTATTTATATTTTTTTTTGTTGTAACTTGTTATATGTGAATTGAAAGAAAGAATTGATTGTAATGAATTGTTTCATTGTTATTGAATTTTTTTATTTTAAATATTCATTTATATTATTTATTATATATATTATATAAATATTATAATATAAGTTCGAGTATCCCCACTGGACAAAAATTCTGCGTCCGTCCCTGGCTATAGGGATGGGATCTATTTCTCTCTCTCCATTCTTCGTAAGCCCATCTCTATCTAATTTATGATAAACATATTTAGAAGTAATTTATTTGTTAGCATGCACTTAGCTAAATGTCTGACATCGATAGGAAAAGCAATAGACTTGAATCACATTAGGATAGTTTTGATAAACATAGACAAGAACAAGTATGGAAAAACCACACCAAGTTGTTCTTCTCTCACCAAAATTATGTATAAGTTTATATGTACAAGAGCCAGCAACTAAATATGACATTCAAAATCCTATAACAAATCACAGCAAGATTTGAAATCAGATTCCAAATCACAAAAAGATGTACACACTTTTTACTCATAACGTATGGTACTGTACAGATTAACACACCACCTTTCCTTTCAATTAACATGAGGCTTGTACCACAGATGGCGTAAGTAATTGTGAGCTGAGAGAACTATCACTACAAAAAAAAGTAAGATAAAGCCGTCTACAAAAACTAAAGAACCGTCTACAAAACGTTTCATAGATGGCTATGCAACCGTCTACAGAGCCGTCAACTAAAGTGTCGTCTACAAAAGATACGTAGACGGTTTTTATAACCATCTACAGAAGTAAGATAAGTAGATGCTGTACAGCCGTCTATGTACATAGTAGATGGCTACTGTAGCCATTTACAAAAAATTATATGTAGACAGTTTCTGTAACCGTCTACAAATGTTACTATTTGTAGACAGTTGCGATTTACAGCCGTCTACGGTCTACATATACTATTTTCTTGTAATGATATTAAGATAGAAACAAAAATAAAAGATCACATGAACAAACTTTTTTAGATGTAGAAACTCAGAAACATTTCTGACGTCAAACTATATGTAGCAATTAAGTGCATGAAATTTTCAAATCCTAACACATTGAAATCCAGATCTAACAATTTATTTCCAAGGGAGTTTTTTTGCTTCTAAATGTCACAAGAAGGGTAATATCTATACATATATCCAAGGAAAATTAATTCCCAAAGATTTATAGATCGAGTATTCCACCCAACCAGATAGCCCCTGAAGTCTATAAATATATATCCATGAAACCATGCATCAAACACCTCGATCGGTCACTAATTAGTAAACTCGATCTAGCTAGCAATTAGGAAAGTAAGCGATCGAGCAAGAAACAGAGAGATCGATGGCTGCAAAGATCTTGCCCGGCATCTTGAAGTTTCTTGTCGCAGCAGTTGTGCTGGTTGGCCTCCTTTCCTCCTCAGGTACGAGTCCTTGTTTTAAAGCTAGCTAGCTTCCCCCACTTCATTTCCTAATTGGATTAATAATTAGATGAGAGGAACATGTACAGGAGTTGTATATATACTAGTATCGCAGTGACCTCCCCAACCACAGCTGCCCGCGCGGCCGGTCTCAGTATCTCGAGGCTTCCCACCTCCTTCATATATCCATAACTTTATCTTAATTATATAATATTAAAAAATAATTTAAATAATTTCACTAAATAAAATTCTATATCCGTCTCTGTAGGCGGGCACTTTTGCAGGCCTCAACGCCGACATTGCCCGGCAGAAGGTGTTGCTGGTTGAAGAGTACATCGAGAGACTTCGGCCGACGGCACCGGGGCACAGCCCCGTATCGGCCACTTGTTCGAGGGCGAGGCTGCCCAGAAGGATTCCGACAGTGTTAGCCATACCCTCTCGGTGGACACGCAGGACGGGCGACCGACGTTGCCGGGGCTGTCGGCCATGCACTGTAGGACCGCAAGAACGCCAACGACGTCGTCGACCACAGCCAGGGGCAGATCTAGTAAGGGTTCAGTGGGGTCTTGTGATCTCACTGGATAAAAAAAATTATATTAAGTGGATAAATTTTCACTATAAGTGACCCTACTAAAATTATATAGGTGTATTATTAGGATCTCAGTGAAATAAAATTCTAGATCCCCCACTAACTGCACGCTACATGCCTGATGATCCAAGAATAGGGGCCGTGCATGCAAGATGTGCTCCATCATCAAGTTCTAATTAGGAAATTTGTTTATTACATTAATTTTGAAATTTTAACCCTAGCTAACTTCTCACGGTAATATATATATATGTATGCTTGCAGGCATGGCACAACCATCGTGTCTCACTCAACTGCGCTGCCAGCCCGGGGACTTGCACCGCAATTGACTGTGTTAAGATATGCTCCCCCCTCTATACCCGGGGGATCTCACAAGGCTTGCTGCAAGGCCGCCGATGCTGCTGCTACAACTAATTTAAGAATCTCATGAGCTAATTATGAGTATCATATAGAATAAGACTTTTGTCCCTGCAATATCATGTTATTGCGATCTGGAATATCTGTTTGTGTTCCATTATATATGGACAAAAAAATAGACAATAAAGAAACCGGTCTTGGATCAAGGTTCTATAAATATATATATATATATAATATATATATATATATATTATATATATATATTATTATATATATATGATGGGATCGAGTTTTTCTGTCTTTTGTTTTTTTTGGTTTTTTTTTCAGAAATTATTGTTATATAACAAAATTACAAATGTGTCATCAGTTGCTAAAATATTGTTAAACATGGGACTCGTAAATAGAAAATGTTATCGATATATATACTATTGTAATTAACTTTCCGAAGCAAATTAAGATTTCTTCACACAGTTCTATTATTTTAATATTTTTGTAGAAGTAATATTATTTTTTTAAGACTTTAAGAATGAGACTTGGTTAGGTGTTAAAATTATTTACCCTAATGACAAACAGGTAGTTCCTTTCATGGTTAGTCAAACTTACGGTCAATGAATGGAGAGTAACTCATCAGAATTAGCTATCTAGTAATATTTTTCGCATATGAGTAGCAAAGGTTAAATAATATTGGATAAGGCATATACTTATCAACTAAGTGGTGTATCCGTTGATCACATCAGCTACCTATGTCGATTGATCATAAAAGTTTGTTGCTCCGAGGAAAGTGTAGTTTAGCCACATTTAAATGCACTTCAAAAATTTTTATTAGTCCATCTCGCACGATATTATACCTCACTATGTCACTTTCTTTTTTATTTTAAAGTTCAACCACCTAAATTTCTATTTTAACGTCTAAATTTCTCTTTTTTTGATGCAGTGAGTCTGTGGTGGCCAAATCTGGCCACCTAGGCCCATAATGGCCCGATACGGCGCTCTCATGTCCTGTCAACAGACGTGGCCCCTTTTCAAGGTGTCACGCCTTGATAAGGGCGGTTCAAAGGCCTCCAAGGCGTAACCCCCGTGATCGGGCTTCGCCAAGCTCCTCAGCAGCATACTTCCTCAGCAGCATATTCTCCGAACAGGTCACTAGTTTTTTGACCGAGCAATACAGATGCTACCGAACAGCACGTTCGATCTCCCACGCGGGTCACCTGCTCGGAATCATGTCCAGAGGTTGCCGAACAGGCCTTCGCGTCCGCACGACGGTTATAACCGTCGCGGGCCACGCACCACCCACCATCAAGGGGCGCGTTAACTGCTTGGCATCCCACGGGCATCTGAACGCATAACTCCTCCCGTTACGCGCGCCCGTCAAGGCGCCTTTCCAAGCACGATCTATCGACGTTACGCACGCCTGCCTCAGCACCCGTGCCTATAAAAGCACAGGTACAGGACCATGCACATGTACGTTCTCTCTCACTGAAACACACACCCTACACTCAAAAATCCCCTGCCTTGCAAGCCTCATACTGACTTAGGCATCGGAGGTTTTTCCCGGTCTTCACCGGGCCCCCCTAATCTTTTCTGGTAATTGCAGGATCCTTCGTCCGCCTCCGGCGACCGTCATCTCTCTTACACAAAGTGTTAGGCCTGATCCGTTCCGGCCCGACAAGGAAAAGGTCTTCACACTTTTGGCGCCGTCTGTGGGAACGACGCAGCCATGGCTCGCGGACGATCCTCTTACCAGAACATAGGGAGTAGGCGACGAGATCTCCGCCAGTCACGTGCGAATTCTCCCCGCCGATCTACTCCTGTCGACGTCACATCGCCCCCGCCGGCACAAACCAGGATGTCCCTGCACCAGCGATTGCCGCGCCGGCAACTGCCCTGGAAATGGCCAACTCCGGACAGATGCAGCAGTTGACGGGCATCTGCCTGGCCCTGCAGGTCCAGTTAGCTGGACCACCACCCCGGCGGCTTCCCTGCCACAAGAACGGCAGGCGGAATCATTGCAACGACGATCCCGCGTCCTTCCAGTGCCTCTGACAAGCAGGTAGACTCACCGCACTGTTCGCGTCGAGCCCCGTCCGAGAAGCGGGCACCGGAGCGTCGAGGGAGTTCACCCCGTCGCTTTGTAGCCTCCCCTCGTCCGCCGCGCTCGGTTGTGGCCGCGAACTCCCACGGGTCTGTCCGAGAGGGCTCCGCCAATTCCGAGTAGGAGCTCGCTAGGCGCCTACGGCGCGTTGTCGACCTGGAGCGTCGTGTGGACGCGATGATCCAGCGCGTGGAGGGAAGGCTCCGGCGGAGGATGACCTAGACTTCCGCTCCCCCCTTTTAGTAGGGATCCTGGAAGCTCGGGTCTCTCCCAAGCTCCCTCTGCCCACCATCGCGCCCTATGACGGCACCACCGACCCGGCCAACCACATCCACGGCTTTGAGTCACACATGGTGTTCCACGGAGCATCAGATGCGGCCAAGTGCAGGGCCTTCCCTGCAACCCTCAAGAGACTGCCAGAGCCTGGTTCGAGACCCTCCCGCGGGCTCTATCTCCTCCTTCTGCCAACTGAAGAAATCATTCGGACAACTTCCTTGGTGGAAGGTCACAGCCGCGAACGGCGGCTTCCCTCCTGGCCGTACACCAGAAGAGGGCGAAGAGCTCTGGGACTTTGTCAAAAGGTTTGAACAGAAGCGCTTCGCATCTCGCGCCTGGACGTCTCTCTGGCGACCAGTGCCCTCATTCAAGGCACTTGCGACGGCTTCTTGCAGAGGACCCTCGGCGTCCAGCAGCCCGCCACCCTCGCCGAGCTACTTTCCATCGCGCAATGCCACGCGGCTTGCGAGGAGAGTCTAGCAGCGGGTAGGGCGGAGCAAGGGGAGCATTCGGACAAGAAGAGGCCTTCCGATAACGGCTCTGACCGTGATCGGAAGAAAGGACGACGCAATGGTGACTCTCCGCGCGCCGTCCGCCGCCCCTTCACCAACTACACACCTCTTACAGTGGCACCCGAACAGATCTTGGCGGAGATCAGAACGAAGCATACGTTCGTGGCCACAGAGGATGCGCTCCGACCCCCGGAGGCGCGACCAAAATAAGTACCGTCGCTTTCATCGCGACCACGGCCACGACACCTCCGAGTGCCGCCAGCTTAAGGACGAGATTGAAGATCTTATCAAGCACGGCTATCTTGGACGGTTCGTGCGCCGGAATGAAGACCGCCCTAGACTCCGAGAGCGGACCCCCGAGCAGCCGATCAACAACGATCCCAACGGGCAGGAGATCAACGTGATCGCGGGAGGCTTCGGCGCAGGCGGAGAAAGCACTCGAAGCCGACGCGATTACGCAAGCGAGTGCACATTGTGGATAGGCCTTCAGCACCTCGGTCGACTCCATATTCCCCAGTCCTGCACGCGCACCGCCCGAGGAGGCTATAACCTTCTCGGACGAAGATCTTGTAGGGGTTATAACCCCACACGCTGATGCGTTGGTCATTCGGCCACCATCAATCATTGTAATGTGCGCCGGATTTTGGTGGATAATGGAAGTACCCCCGATGTCTTGGCTTATGATTGCTTTGTCCTCATGGGCCTAAAAGCCGATCACTTGCCCCCGTAAACTCGCCTTTGTTTGGCTTTTCGGGAGTTTCGGTGTAGCCCATGGGAAGAGTTCACCTCCCGATCACTTTAGGGACGCCTCCAAGGGTCGTGACCAAGGTGGTCGACTTCTTGATCGTCAACAATATGCCTGGTTACAACGCCATCCTCGGCAGAGGCCTGATCGGGCGCATCAAAGCGGTACCTTCGTCACTCCATCAAAAGATGAAGTTTTCGACCCTGAGCGGAATTGGCGAAGTACTTGGGTGTCAGCGCGAGTCTCGTTGATGCTATGTCCTTTCTTTGAGGGACAAGCAACCACTCACAAATCCGGCCCCGTCAACGTCCGAACAGCCCTCCACCAGCCGAGGAACGCCTGCTGAAGATTTACTCTCCGTCCAGGTAGACGACGACCCCGAGCACGTCTTATACATTGGCGCTTTGCTGGCGGAGGCCGAGCAGCAGTGCTACGTAGCCTTTTTGCTGGCCAATTTGGACGTGTTCGCTTGGTCTGACGACGAACTTCCGGGTATTCCCCCATAAGTGATGGTGCATTGCCTCCGTCTGGACCCCCGGGTCCCACCAGTTCAACAGAGGAGGCGACCTGTGAACCGAGAACGGTAGACCGTATCCAGAACCACGTTGTCAAAATTCGAACTGTTGGGCTTCTCCGAGAAGCCCAATACCCAAGGTGGATCTCTAATGTGGTCCTCGTACGTAAGGCCACGGAAAATGGCGTGTGTGCATCGACTACAAAGATCTCAACAAAGCGACGCCCAGGATAATTTCCCCCTGCCGCACATCGATCACTGGTGGACGCTACCTCCGGGCACGAGCTTCTCAGCTTCCTGAACGCCTACTCTGGTTACCACCAGATCAGTATGCATCCCCCGGACCAGACCCACGACGTTCGTCACAGACCTAGGCTTATACTGTTTCACCAGAATGCCTTTCGGTCTAAAGAACGCTGGCGCGACTTACCAGCAACTGGTCAACAAAATGTTCGAGCAACAGATTGGGCGCAATATGGAGGTCTACGTCGATGACATGCTGGTCAAAACGCTTCCGAGCATTGACCACATCTCCGACCTCCAGGAGACTTTCGCAACCCTGCAGAAGTACAATATGAAACTCAACCCTGCCAAGTGCGCGTTTGAAGTACGTTCGGGTAAGTTCCTCAGTTTCCCCTCGTGTCAAATAAAGGAATAGAGGCAAACCCGGAGAAAATCCAAGCCGTACTTGAGATGAGCAGTACTCCGAAGATAGTGCGTGACGTCCAGCGCCTTACTGGGCGCTGATAACTGCACAATTATTCGGGTTAAATTTCATGCATATAGTAATTTTAGACTTCAGTTGTCTGTAAATAACGTACAATTTGATTTTAATTTCCATGTCATCCAAAAATAAAATTTTGAGCACTTTAGTTAAATTTTGGGTTAGAATACACGTTAGATTAATAAGTCACTGTTTTGACAAATTAGGTACATAAGAAATCTTAGTAAATAAACGTTGTTACAATAATATTGTTGTAAATATTTTTAGTAACAAATAGGTATAGGTAAATGTAAATAATGTTTTTTACATATATCTCATCTAATCTCATTAAATAAATAAATACTTTTTCACACACCCTCACATCTCACCAATTCATGCCACATACCCCCTCCCTCATATGACAATTACATATTTTTAATCTCATCTCACTGTAACCAACCACATCTTTAAACGTTTCTTTCTAGGCCAAAAGAAGCTGCTGGAAGCAGCTGGAAAGGGTTGATTTGTGCTGAGCTCTGGCCGATGGAAGCAGGGCGGTGCTAGGGTTTTGGGCGGCCAACAGGGGAGCTGTGCGGAGCTCGGAGCTGTGATGCGCCTGGTGCTGTGCGGCGCGGCTGACCTGGGAGCGGCCAGGGCTTGCGCTTGTGCAGACCAGGCAGCTGAGGCGGTGCAGGGCTGGTGCTGTGCACGGCACCCAGGTGTGCACAGCAGATCGGAGGAGGTCGTGCGATGCTGGAGTTGGCGGGAAGAGAGGGCTGGCCGTGCGATGGCATGGCGGTTTGATGCAGAGGCGGCTGATGGAGCTCGGGCGGTTGAGGCGCGCTGGTGTGCTGGACCTGCTGAGATGGAGCTCAGATGGATGAGGCCAGGACTAGGCGCGATGGTGTGCTGGCGTGGGTGCGAGCAGCTGTGAAGGCGGCTGAGCTGGCATCTTGTGCAGAGCACAGCGCCCAGGCGATTTGCTGGGCAGGGCGATGGAGGCTGGGCATGCAGTGGCCAGATTGGAGGAGCTCGTGCTGAGTTGGAGGTTGTGCGACGTTGGCGATCCGGGTGTGGAGACATGGCGATCCTGGTACACTGCTGAGGCGGCATCCAAGAAGCGGGAAGAGGTGCAGAGCAGAGGCGCCTGGAACCCTATAAAAGGACCCCAAGTCCTCTTCTCCAGGGTGGCAGTAGGAATTTCTCAGGATTTTTTTAGTCTCAAGTTTTTCTGTATTTTCTGTTTTAGCAGAGCAGGGAGTTGGGGTTCGAACTTGAGGATTTCTTAGCTTTTTCTTTCTGTTCTTCCTGTGAGGATTGTGAGGGTTTCTTTATGTTCTTCTGCTGTTGAGGGTTAGGGGGTTCGATTTCTGGAGGAATTGTAGTTTCTTTCTGAGCTTTTCCTTTTATTAGAACAGGGGAAGGAGAGGAGTTAGCCAGTGGGATTTTGGGGAAATTTCTGCTTCCAGTTTATTTCTGTATTCTCTCATTCCTGTTTGAGCAACTGAGCAAAGTTAGATCCAATTAATTTCTCATTTCGTTTGTGTGAAAATTGCTATTTCTTCTGCATTGTTTCATTTCTTCCATGTGAATTTTGTCGTTTCTTCTACATCTGGGAGGACCTCAGCAGCAGGGATTCGACATTCAAGGGTTCGGCTACAGGAGAGGGGATTAGTGAGATGGATGAGCTGTGAGAGATTCCAGAGTTCTTGGAGTTGGCCATTTCAAGTTTTAGTGAGATTTTAGATAGTTTTCGTTGCTATTTCTTTCTGCAATCTTTCTTTCAGCAGAGCAGGGGAGAGCATTCTTCTATCGGAGATGTTTTCTGCTGTGAAGGTTTTGCGACTGTGAGGGACGCTGGTGTTCTTGGGGATACTCTTTCATTCATCTCTTCTGCTTCTGCTGTGAGAGAGAACCAAATGCTTCCTACTTTCTTTTAGTTGTTCAACATTTGGGATTTCGTCTTCCATTTCTTCTGTACTTAGTTGATTTGATTCTGTGCATCTGTTCATTTCTTAGTTTAGGTTGGCAGTGAAAGGTTGTCCGGCATCCCAGAGGTAGCAGGAACAATTAGCATTTGAGAGATCACGGAGTCTGGCTCCTCATTTGTTTTTATTAATTTGAGTTGTCTGCTTCGTTAGTGTTCCTTTGTTCTTTTGCTCTTCATCCCTCAAGTTGAGAGGGTACAGTGATCTGAACTCTCTTAGTTCATAATGTTCTCAGTGAAAATAATGTTTAATTTGATCTGTCATCAAGAGTTCTTAGTTTCAATTTTACGCATTGATAATTGAAGTTCTGTGGGTGCTTAGTTGATTAGTGTCACAATAAATTTCTATTTCTTAATTTTCTGTTCGATCTTGCGTTGTGAGGATAGTGGTTTGGTGTTTGTGGCATTACGATTACTAAGTGTTCATCCCTCGAGCTGTGAGGGTACATTGGTATCATATATCTTTTCATTTCAATTCCACTTGTTCTTTCATTAAGTTTGATTTGTCAAGATTGTGAGGATTGGATCAATGTTGTTTACATATTCACTTTTAACGCATTGTC
Organism: Colocasia esculenta; assembly: GCA_014218235.1. Taxonomy (NCBI): domain Eukaryota; kingdom Viridiplantae; phylum Streptophyta; class Magnoliopsida; order Alismatales; family Araceae; genus Colocasia; species Colocasia esculenta. The sequence continues at coordinate 148,822,711 of CM024758.1, read as the reverse complement.
GATAAAGATTTCAAGTCAAAGTAGTTTAATTCAAGTTCTATTCAGCCTCTCCGTGGATTGACCTGTTCTCACCACTATATGAGTTCATCTTTGTTATTTTAATTTTGTGAGACAGTTTAGAGGAAGAGCGCATATTGACTTGTGCGAGGACTCTGGACAACGAAAATGCACAGTCAACTATGTCGCACGTCCAGGCGCTTGGCCGCACTAAACAGATTCATGTCCCGAGCAGCAGAGAGAAGTTTTAACTTCTTCAATTTGCTTCGAGGCCCTAAAGTGCCTCGAAGCAAGGGGGCAAGTACGGTGGACTGAAGAATGTGAAGTCGCCTTCCCGAGCTGAAGGCATACCAGGCGGCCCCACCTATCTCTCAAAGCCCGTGCTCGGAGAACCTCTGTTTGTATACCTCTCGGTTACGGAACACTCCATTAGCGCAGTTTGATCAGGAAGAAGGAGCGGCGCAACACCCAGTGTATTACATCAGTAGGGTCCTCCAAGAAGCGGAAATGAGGTACCCCCTGACAGACAACTCTCCCTCGCTCTTGTTACGGCTGCCCGGAAGCTTAGGCCCTATTTTCAGGCCCACTCCGTCACGGTTCTAACCGATCAACCGCTGAAGTCCATCCTCCAGCAGCCGGAGGCTTCCGGCAGGCTCATCAAATGGGCAATAGAGCTTGGCGAGTTCGACATCAGCTTTCGACCAAGGATAGCAGTCAGGCGCATGCATTGACAGACTTCGTTGCGGAATGTACTCTCCCTGCCGAGCAGGATCCACCGTTGGCGGATGAGCCCCCATGGGAACTCTACGTCGATGGATCCTCTTGCGTCCAGGGAGTGGAGCTGGCTTGGTCCTCACCTCCCCGGAGGGGTTAGAGTTCCAATACGCCCTCCGGTTCCGCTTTCCCCTCCAACAACGTAGCTGAGTACGAAGCTTTGTCCGGTATCCGCATGGCAAGGCACCTCGAAGCCCTTCGGCTTAGGGTCTTCAGTGACTCCCAATTGGTCGCCAGCCAAGTGAACGGGCAGTTCGGAGCAAGGGAACCCCGCATGGCTCAATACCTTCAACAGGTCAAGAGCCAAGCAGAGGGCCTCCTATACTTCGTAGTCATACACGTCCTACGGGAGCAGAACGCGCGAGCAGATGCACTTGCCAAGTTGGCATCCTCAGGTGCATCGCCCCTTCCCCTCTCCGTGTTTATTGAAGAGCTCGCCTCGCCGAGCACTGAAGTAGACGTCGTAGCCATAGAGACGGGCCCACCAGCTCCGAGCTGGATGGACCTCTCTTGGCGTACCTACTCCGGGGTGAGCTTCCGCCCGAACAGAGCGAAGCTCAGAAAATCAGGATGTGTTTCTCACATTTCGCCCTCGTAGAAGGTAAGCTATACCGGCGGTCCCTTTCAAGACCTCTTCTACGGTGCCTCAGCCCTGAGAGGCCCTTGCGGCCACCGAAGAAGTCATGAGGGGCTGTGCGGAAGCCACCTGGGGGGCAGAACGTTAGCACGCAGCCTCATCCGAGCAGGTTTTGGTGCCCTTCTCTCCTGAAGGATTGCATGTCCTTTGTAACCCCCGGCCCCCTTGGGCCCTTGCCCCGTCCTCTGGGTCGCGGCAGGGCGACTGTCGCGACGTGGTTCTGATCGTGAGCAATGTCCTGGTTCTGCTTCATATTGCGACAGGGGGTATGTCGCCTTCTTGAAGGCGACATACCCTATGTCGCCTTCTGTTTGATGGATTGCGACAGGGGGTGTGTCGCCTTCTTGAAGGCGCATACCCTATGTCGCCTTCCCATCGCGTCGCCCCAGACGCAGTCTGACAGACGTGACAGGCGTCCTTTGTGTCAGTGCGCTCTGGCGGTGTCGGGTGAACGCGAAAAGATGGCTGTCGCCTTCACTTTTTCGAATTCCGAGATTTGACCGTTGTCAGTGGCATTGCGACATACCCTATGTCGCCTTCTGGTTCCCAATGCGACACAAGGTGTGTCGCCTTCTCAGGATCCGGGCTTAAAGCCCGGCCCCGAGCCCTTCCCCTCTCTTGCGTTTTCCTCTCCCCCTTTCTCCTCTCACCCTCTCGGAGCTCCGGTGGTTTTGGGGGCTCCCCCGTGTTGAGGCGGCCGGTGCTGAGGAGGGTGTCGCTCCGTCCGTGCAGGGTCGCGTTCGTGCCGTGCGGTGCGAGGAGGAGATGTTTCTACCTACGAGAAGGCCCCAACGGGTTCGTTCTTCGCGTGGAGGTAGGGACTCTTGATCCTCTCGCCCTAAGCATGATCCCCTCCCCGTCTAGACTGTGGTTCCTGTGTGGTTGGGGTTTGGGGAGTGTGAGTTTCCATGCTCGTGTGAGTGAGGTTTCCTCCGACGTAGAATCCATGTTCTTGGGGTATTCGAGGGTGGTTTGTGTGTTTACTAGCTTTCTAGCATGATGAGCATGCTCCCCTCCCTCGCCGTGTAGTGTTTCTCCCGTTTTGGGGAGGTTCCCGGAGAGAGAGCTCCCGGAACCCCCGTCTGGCCTGAAGGCGCCATACCCTGTGTCGCCTTCTGACTGGTATTGCGACAGGGGGTATGTCGCCTTCTTGAATGCGACATACCCTATGTCGCCTTCTGGTTTAATGGATTGCGACAGGGGGTGTGTCGCCTTCTTGAAGGCGACATATCCTATGTCGCCTTCTCAGCCAGGGCAGGTTGTGCTTCCGCCGCTTCCGTTTCGCGTTACTGTACCCTGGCAACCTGTGCTAGTTCCCTAGTACGGTCTCACACTAGTCGTTCGCCCGTTGCGCGGCACTTGAGGCTTGTCCCGTACGAGAGTTTGTTACCGTTACCTGGACCCCGTCCTCGGGAGCCTGTTGAGGGAGTACTCCGGGCTACGAGTGTGCTCGAGTTGGCAGCCACCAGGCAGACTCTGGAGCTGAGGGGAAAACGGTGGTTAGGACAGTGGCGTGTGAGTCGCTTGCAGAGCTCTCGTGTTGGTCTGGGACGCCGAGGACAGTTTGGAGTTCTACCCGGCGCAGCCCGTCAGTCCTTCTTCTCACTGCCTCGCTCCTTACGGCCCGGAACCGTTTGGAGAGGTCAGGCGTGGGGACCGTAGTCCGGCCAGACTACGGCGTTACTTTTGTGTTCCTTGTGTCCTACCTCGCTCTGACGAGATGCGAGGGCCAGGACCTAGGTCGAGGATAAGACGTCTGTGGACGCACCTGACCGTTTGACTAGTGGTGGTGCTTTCCGTAGCTAGTGTTCCTTGTCCAGGCGGAGTCTCCTCCGTCTGTGTTTACTAGCCGTGTGGTGGTCACGACGAGCAGTCCGTACGGAGTTTCCACCGAGAGTACTTTCCGTCCGTGCTAGCTTTAGCTTCGCTTCCGCACTTCCTTTCGTAGGTAGAAAGATATAAACTGCCGTCTTTCCTTTATTAATAATTGTTTATCTTCCTCTGCCTGTTTAGAGCCAGTAGGAGATTGGTTCCTACTGAGCTTCTGTTGTGAAGCTCATCCCTCTGTTTTCCAGGGAGTCTTCTCAGCAGCGGCAGGCGCGCGTGTGGGCGGAGGAGACGGGGCGGTATCGAGGTCCCCTAGCTAGCAGTGGTTCCCCCTCTCAGTGTACGTCACCCTCGGGGTATGCCCCTAAGGGACTTGTCTCTCCCCTTTTCCTTACTTGTACTAGTGTGCGTGCGTTGGGACTGTGCTTAGAGCGGTACGCAGCGGTCTCGCTTTACTTTCCTGTTTCCGCTTGTATGCTTCTAGCTTAGCAGTTGACATTTACCTCCGTTACATATCCTGTCAGACACGTGTTCTAGCCCTTCCGGGTCCCCCTGGTCCGTGGGCGGCGACCGCGAAAATCGGGTCCTCGGCGTGGGCCGAGGGTCGGGTTCTCGGGTCGTTACATCCTTTGTCAGGAAATGCCCGGAATGCCAAAAGTTCGGGCAGCTCATCAAGCAACCCGCCGAACAGCTTCATAATCTGTTCGAACCGCGCCCTTTTGCCAGATGGGGCATCGACATCCTGGGTCCCTTCCCAGAGGCCCAAGGTCGGAAGAATTTTCTGTTTGTGGCCATTGACTACTTCACTAAGTGGATCGAAGCCGAACCCATTGCCACGATTACCGAACAGGCCGCCTGGAAGTTTGTCTGAAAGAACCTCCTTTGCCGTTTGGTATCCCAAGGGTGATCACCTCCGACAACGGAAACAGTTCGACAGCCCTTCTACAAGCAAAAGTGTGCCGAGCTCGGGATTTACAACCACTTTACTTCTGTGGCGCACCCCCAAGCAAACGGTTGGTCGAAAACGCCAACCGAACATTACTGCATGGGATCCACACAAGAGTAGAGGCAGTAGGGGGCTCTTGGATTGACAGCTCCCCAACGTGCTATGGTGCCACCGGACTACAGCTCGGGTAGCAATGGGAGAAACGCCCTTCCACTTGGTCTACGGCTCAGAAGCCATTGTGCCTCTGGAGGTGCCCTTCCACCATTCGAACAACCCACTTCGATGAAGCCGCCAACAACCACGCTCTTCGGGAAAACCTTGACATGCTCGGCGAACGGCAGAACGGCGCCCATTCATCTTGTTTCCTATCAGCAGCGACTCGCGCAATATTATAACGCACGAGTTCCTGAAAGGCGCTTCAATGTGGGGGATTTAGTCTTACGCCGCTGCTCGGCTTCAGATCCCGAAGAGCGGTCGACAAGCTCGCCCTAAATGGGAAGGACCTTATCAGGTCACCCAAGTCCTCGGGAAAGGCTCATACAAGCTAACTACCCCTAGTGGCGAAGCCATACCTAGGACTTGGCATGTGTCCAACCTTAAGGCTATTATCTATGAAAGCCTTTTGATCGGCATCCTACTTCTCTTCTCCCTGTTCCTATAGTGCGCCTGGAACTGGGTCTGAAACTATCCATACTTCAGGGTCCTTTAAACTCAAGATGGATAGTGGACCCTTCAGATCAGATAAGCGTTAAGCATTCACCCCCGGTTAAGAACCTGCCCGGTTCCAATAAACCTGCGTGGTACATGCAACGCTAATAAACCACAAGCTCTGGTTCGAATAGGAACACTAGCAGAAGGGAGGAGATAGAAAAAGAGGAGCCATAGTCAAACGATGGAAAGGGAAATCTTCATTCACAGATTTTTTCTTACAAGCGGGTCCCCTAGACAACAAAAAGCAAATACAGAAGGGCATGGAGCGGGGAGACTAAGGAGCCTGTTCGGAAGGGCCAACATCTTCACCCGAAGAAGGCATTCGCCCAGATTGGAATTGTGCGAAACGCACACCATCCAAACGGCGTCATTGGTGCGACGCCGGCACTCTCGAACAGCGGCCTCAAAGGCCTCTCGGGCACGTTCAACCCAAGATAGCCGCTCCCCTAGCCTTCCCAGCGTTAAGGCCCACTCTGTAGCAGCGGGCCCCATACTTCTCCAGATCTTCTTTATAGTCCGGCCCGGCCTTGTATTCTGCAACGGCACGGACCCCCGCATCTGCTACTACCTTGGCAAGGGCGTCCTTCTCGGCCCGTGCCAAGGCAACATTCAGCTCCGAAGCTTGAGGGCGGCTTTGAGGTTCTTCACCTCCTCCTCCAATGCCGCCTTGCGAGCCTTATGTCTCACTGTGAGGTCCTCGCAGAAAGCCGTCTGCGCCTCACAGAGACTTTTGTTTCTGGCCCAAGTAGCCAGGGCCTTGAGGATACCCAACGACTTGGACATCCCGTCCGCAAGAGTCTCCAGGTCGACGTCGCTCATGCCGTCATCCTCTTGGCCCTCGGATGGTAACCTTCCATTGTCTCTCCGGAGTCTGCTCGGAGGGAAGATCCAGGCACCTTGCTAACTGGTCGAGATGGGAGGCGGTGGGGCTCGCGGGCAACTCCCTTGGCGCGTTTTCTATACGGTGAAGTGTCGCCTCCAACGCCGCCACTGAGGGAGCCTCAGGAAGCCTCTTCAGCAGCACTTCTTTAAGGGAATCCGGTCGTCATCGGACTCCTCAGCCCGAACACCGCCACCCATTTCTGCTGCCTCCCCCCCCCCCCCAGCACCATCAGCTACCTTGGTGGTTGCAATGACATGACAACCACCTCGTGGGGGGCATGGGGGGCAGCCCTTTCTCGCGCTCCCAGTTGTGGCAGCGATCTCCTCAATGGCCCCCGTCGTTACGGCCGCTTCCTTAGTGGCCCTTGCGGCAGGAACCACTTCCTGTCCTCCGGATAGGGTCGCGTGTGGCACCGGAGCCACCTCGTTGCTCGCCAGCATCTCACCAGTGGCGGAAGCCTCCGTCGCACCAGTGTCTTCGTCGGTTCTGGCGTTCTTCGGGGGCGAAGATCCCCTCAACCTCCTCAGTGACGGCGGTTGCTGTGGCTACCATTCCCGGCGCTTCGACGATTGGAGGGTTCTCCTCCCCTCGAGCAGAGGACGTCGCAGCTCCTCCGCTCCTCCGGGTAGAAGCTTCTGCAGTATTGCTGGTGGCACCGTGCTCGACACCACCAGTGTTGGAAGCGTCCGAGAGCTCCCTACCCCTCGAGCAGGTGGAGCCCCTTGCCTCTTCTCTGGTAGGCTCTCCAACCCATCGCTCACTATGACGAGCCCCAGTTCGGTCGCCATTCTTTGCGCGACCTCCGGACGAACCACGGGGGGCATCCGCGGTGCTTCCTGTTCGGCCGACCCCACAGCCTTACGCTTCTTGCGCAACAGCAACTGCGCCTCTTCAACCTCCCCTTCAGTCCCCTCCTCGCTGTGTTGAGGGGTAGCATGGACCATCCTTTTCTTTTTCCGGCGCGGAGCTGGTCTGCGTCCTCCGCGCCCTCGTCAAGCAGCATCGGCCTCTTCTTCATAGAAGCCGAAGGACGAGCCGTCCCGTCGCCCTCCTCGAGCGAGCCCGAGCTCCCACCGAAACCACCTTCATGGTGGCCTTTTTTCAGGTGAATTTTTTCGGCCCCTTCTCAGGGACCCATGCCTTTCCTGGACGCTCCTTGATGGACAGAGGAGCCACGAGCGCCGTTGTTACCGCGGCACCAACCCTCACAGCAGAGGGAACCCGAACAACTGCCGCAACGTCATCATCCTCGTACACCATATGATCCAAACAGAGATTTCTTCGGCGAAATCCTCGTTCGCCTCCAGATCCCTCCCAGCCTCCAACTCCGCAGCAACTACACACAAAAAAAGAGAGAAGAAGAGGAAGAGTTAGAGCAGGGTCACCAAACCAACAAATAAATGACCAAAGTCCGCATACTTACTCATGGTTTGCTCAGACCATGCTTGACAAGCGAGAATTCAGTCGCATAGCCTTCCCCATTTCTAACACCTACTTGGAGAAGACTATCTGAGGCCATTGCCTCATCTTGGATTAGCTTCGGAAAGCTATCCTTCCGTGCCGAGCGGACGACAGTGGGAAATCCCCACTCTGCACCATCCCGGCGGCGCACGAAGAACAACCTGTCCATCCAACCTTTGTTGTGGAATACTTGTTGGACAGTTGTATGTGCATCATATCTATTCGGTGCTTGGCGTAGTAGATATCCGCTCCTGACGGCCGAGAAGCAGAAAGCTTGAAGTGAGCTCGGAATACATCCGCTGAGCCCCGGATCTCCTTAATCTTACATATGACACCAAGATATAGATGTACCTCCAGTGTTAGGCGTCAGTTGTATCGACGAGACGCCCCAGCAGTTTAGAAGCGCCTTCGCCACTTCCGGCAACGGTAGCCGGAATCCTGCCTCAGGTGATCCACAGAGAGGGGGAAACAACCTGGTTTGTTCACAGGAACGATTCCCCTTCCGCATCAATGATCTCGTACTCGTCGCCGATCCGAAAGCGTTCACGGAGCCCGCTGTAATGGCAGCATCGTGGCCCGCTAGACGCCGCAACAGTGACCCGCTCGCTCCGGCAACCGCGACTGCCTTCCCTTCCTGCCATCGTTGTACGACGTGGAGGAGAACAGTAAACCGGAGGAAGCGCGAGGAAGAAGACGATCAAAAACCCAAGGGGGGGCACGAAAGCTCTCGAGCGAAGGAGGAAGGAAGCTTGAGAGGCAAGAAAGCTTGATAACTGGCCGCTGGAAGGGTTTTCGAAGGCGTGGCTCCCGCCTTCGCCCCCTCCTTTCTTTATAAAGAAGGAGGGGTGTGAAATTCGAAGCAGGTCCCAAAAACGCCTCTCCTTCCAGTTTTTGAAAACTCCTCCTTGATCGCACCGCTGGCGGCCGTTCGAACGCAAAATGCGACGCTCCTGGCTCGACACGACCTCGCACCCATCATGATGGGTTAGCCGTTCGACGGGGCTCCAGGCGACGACATCACATAGCTCCCTGCAATGGGCCATCGCATTAAATGTGGAAGCGACGCCCTCGAAGTGCTCGCGTCACCGAGCCACTCGAGAGCGTGGGGGGCAAGTGTGGTGGCCAAATTTGGCCACCTAGGCCCATAATGGCCCGATACGGCCCTCTCATGTCCTGTCAATGGACGTGGCCCCTTTTCAAGGTGCCACGCCTTGATAAGGGCGGTTCAAAGGCCTCCAAGGCATAACCCCATGATCGGGCTTCGCCAAGCTCCTCAGCAGCATACTTCCGAACAGGTCACTGGTCCTTTTGCACCGAGCAACTACAGATGCTGCTGAACAGCACGTTCGATCTCCCATGCGGGTCACCTGCTCGGTAATCATGTCCAGAGGTTGCCGAACAGGCCTTCGCGTCCGCACGACGGTTATAACCGTCGCGGGCCACGCACCCCCACCGTCAGGGGAGTGTTAACTGCTTGGCATCCCAACGGGCATCTGAACTCATAACTCCTCCCGTTACGCGCGCCCGTCAAGGTGCCTTTCCAGGCACGATCTATCGACGTTACGCACGCCTGCCTCAGCACCCGTGCCTATAAAAGCACAGGTACAGGACCATGCATATGTACGTTCTCTCTCACTGGAACACACCCTTACACTAAAAAATCTCCTGCCTTGCAAGCCTCATACTGACTTAGGCATCGGAGGGTTTTCCCCGGTCTTCACCGAACCCCCTAATCTTTTCTGGTAATTGTAGGATCCTTCGTCCGCCTCCGGCGACCGTCATCTCCCTTACACAAAGTGTTAGGCCTGATCCGTTCCGGCCCAACAAGGAAAAGGTCTTCACAGAGTCGAATTGGGAGTCAAAATAGAAACTTGAGCAACAAAATAAAAAGTTAGACTCTAAAATAAATAAATAAAAAGTGACACAATATGATGTAATGAGCAACACGATGTGAACTAATGAACTTCTTAAAGTGTATTTAAACATGATAGAAGTGCACTTCTCTCTGTGCAATATAACTTTCTCATCATTTATTTGATCTACTATACCGCGATCAATTTATGATGCTCAGTTTAAAAATGTCTGGTTTCCATTTTGAGTTAAGCGATTTTTTCTGAACATTAATCTTAATGTTGGATATGCCCGGCCGGCAGCTTCAGATTTAAGAGTTTGAACAAGTGTTCTGTTATTAAGTACCCATAGTGTGTTAGAAAGATGGCCTCTTGTCATAAATCTCAAATAGAGATCGGATAAAAAATAAGAAAAATTAATCACATAAAAACATGAGGATTTTTGACGAAACATGTCCAAAGCAGCAGTATAACATAACACCCCCACCAAAGCTAACATACTGAGGCTTTTTCACTTTCTTCTTTTCATCTTAAGAGCTTATTCGAGCCTGAACTCATGCCACACGTCCAAGTATTACCTACAAACATTCGCTTTATACTGATCGCCAACTTTAATGGCTTTAATTAAAAATTATTTAACCTCAAAATTTTTCATCATTTAAGCAGAGTACGTACATGTAGCCCAATCTTATTCTTGTTTTTTACTTTCCTCTTGGGTAATGCCCTGTACATCTTCATCCAGTACTACAACAAAATTTCTAGCTGAGACAACCCATAATACTTCTTCAAAATTCGAGTGCTAGTCCAAAGTTAATGGGGGTTTCAATTAATTTTCAGTCAAAGGAGAAAATTATGTACCAACTTAATTTTAACCGAGACCAACAACGTCTTTCAGGTGGCCGGAGGAAAAATTCCAAAATATCCCTTCATTGATTAGCTTATTGTACACATAAGATCAGCTGTTTATATCCAGCTAGCTCATTAGTGTTGTAATGAATGTCTCGGTTTCTCAAGGTTATATGAGAACCGACCACCACCAAGAAGAACCACTGCCATGTGGGCTGGGAACGTCTCCCATTTGCCCATTTGATGGGAATTATTCCCATGTAGCAGATGTGGCCATCCCATAGGCGTTCCATCTGAAAGCAACGGGAGACCAGCTCCCATGCAAACGGACTTGGCTGTTCCATGGGCATTTGAAGGAGCCCAAGCCTCAAACGCCCTCATTCATGACCACGCAACGCACACATTGAAGAAGTCCATTTCCATGCAGACGATCTCTCCAAGCTGCAGCAACAAGGTGGTTCGACCACTATAAAAGGAGACCTTCCTCTCTTGTTGTGTATCCCAAGTGAGAGAGACACCAAGAGAGCTTGTAGAGAACAAGCATTGGTCTTGGGGTTGAGAGAGCTTGAGAGAGTTTTACAGTGAGGATTTGTTCCTCTGGTTGGGGTGTAAGGTTTCTTGTATTATTCTCCACATCTAGTGAAGTTCCGCTGTCGCCGTCGCCCGTGGACGTAGGAAGGCTCGTTGCCTCTCCGAACCACGTAAATCCTTGTGTTCCTACCCAATGTGATTGTTCTTCTTCTCTCTCCTTTCTTCTTGTCGTGTGGATCAAGATCCTTGGGCATCACTCTGTCCGTCGGAGTGGTCTTTGTCATAACAAACTGGTATCAGAGCTCGGTGGATTTTTTGATCCATGTTCCTTGTTGATGGCTACAAAGTCAACATCGGCAATGAAGTTCAACGTTGAAGTTTTCGATGGAAGGATGAAGGATTTCAGCATCTGGCGCCTAAAGATGCAGTCCTTGTTGGTCCAGCAAGGGCTAAGCAAGGCAGTTAAAGGCAAGGAGGCCCTACCGGCCGAGTGGAAAGACGAAGAGAAAGAAGAGTACTTGGAGCGTGCTCTTGCGGCAATTCGTCTGTGCTTGACAGATGATGTGCTGAGAGAAGTTGCTGATGAAGACACTCCAGCGAAACTCTGGCTCAAGATCGAGTCAAGGTACATGACGAAGTCTCTCACAAACCGTTTGTACCTAAAGCAACGGTTGTTTACTTTTCGCATGAAAGAAGGTATGCCCATTTCTGATCACCTGAACGAGTTTACTAAGATTGTTATAGATCTTAAAAATGTCGGCGTTAAAGTAGATGATGAGGACCAAGCCCTCATACTCTTATGTTCATTACCTCCTTCGTATGAACATTTCGTTGTTACTTTGTTGTATGGGAGAGATGATATCTCTGTAGAAGATATCAAGGATTCCTTGAACTCTAAGGAGTTGAAACGGCGAGTACTAGAAACTCATGGCGAAGATCGGGCAGATGGCCTGATGGTCAGAGGGAGAACTGAGAAAAAAGAGTCTGGTAATAAGGGCAGGGGTAGATCAAAGTCCAAGTTAGTGAAGAAGGTAAAATGTTATGAATGCAACCAAAGAGGGCATATTAGGAAAGATTGTCCAAAATTAAAGGGGAAAGGCAAGGTTCAGGAGGAGTCTTCTTCTGATGCAGCAAATGTCATTCAAGAGGAGACTGTCGATGACGAGACTAATCTCCTTGAGTATTTTAGACATGCATGGATACCGGTTCTCTGCAGAGAATGGAATCCTCAAGGTTTCTAGAGGTGCATTGGTTGTAATGAAGGGAAGCTGATTAGTGGCCTTTATCATCTACAAGGCAGCACCGTGATGGGCAGTGCCAATCTGCATGAAGTTCAGATGATCCTACCCAATTGTGGCACATGAGACTGGGCCACATGAGTGAGAGAGGCATGATGGAGTTGAGCAAGCGAGGATTGCTTGCTGATCAAAAGATTGGGAAGCTAGATTTTTGTGAGCATTGTGTGTTCGGCAAGCAGTGCAGCGTGAAATTTAGTACAGCAGTCCATAGGACTAAGGGCACTATGGATTACATCCACTCTGACCTTTGGGGTCCTGCTCCAGTTGTCTCGAAGGGTGGAGCAAGTTATTTACTAACCATTATTGATGATTTTTCAAGAAAGGTCTGGGTATATTTTCTGAAGAAAAAGAGTGAGGTGTTCGTCACTTTCAAGCAGTGGAAGGTGTTGATTGAGAGGCAGACTGGTAAGAAGATCAAGCGCCTCCGTACAGATAATGGTATGGAATTTTGCTCGAAAGAATTTGATGAGTTCTGCAGGAATGATGGTATCGTTCGACATCACACTATAGCAGGAACACCACAACAGAACGGTAATACAGAACAGATGAATAGGACACTCTTAGAAAGGGCGAGAAGTATGTTATCTCAGGCAGGTCTGTCAAAGGCATTCTGGGCAGAAGCTGTCAACACAGCTTGTTACTTGGTGAATAGATCCATAGAGTTGAAAACTCCAGAGGAGGTATGGTCTGGTTCTCCTTCTGATTATTCTAACCTCAGAATTTTCGGTTGTCTTGCCTATGCTCATGTCACAAATGACAAGTTAGAGCCAAAGGCAAAGAAGTGCATTTTCGTCGGATATGCACAGACACAGGGTGTGAAGGCATATCGGTTGTGGTGTACCGATCCTCAGTCATCCAAGTTCATGATTAAGGGAGATGTGACCTTCGATGAGTCTGCAATGCTCCAGACGGGAGAGAAGTCAACAACAGAATGTGGAGATCAGGTTAGTAGCAAGCAAGGAGAGCTAGAGGTGAAGCTTTCAACAGAAAGTGCAGTGCAAGAGGAGACAGTACAAGTCCCAGAGGAGACAGTTGATGTGCTTGAGAGCAGTACAGCACGACAGGCCCCTCAACGACAGCATAGCATTGCAGTAGATAGACAGCGAAGGGTGATCAGGACACCTAGCAGGTATGGTCATGCTGACATGGTAGCCTTTGCTTTGTCTATTGCAGATGATGTTGAAGGGGCAAAACCATGTTCTTATAGAGAGGCAGTCACATCAGACGAGTCCTCTAAATGGCAGTTGGCCATGCAAGAGGAGATTGAGTCTCTACAGAAGAACAATACATGGAAGCTGGTGAACGTACCACCTGGTCAGAAGATTATGGGGTGCAAATGGGTCTTCAAAAGGAAGGAAGGAATCCCTGGTGTGGAAGATGCTAGATTTAAGGCACGATTAGTGGCGAAGGGATTCACACAGCGAGAGGGTATTGACTTCAATGAGGTATTCTCCCCTGTTGTGAAACATACCTCTATTCGTGTGTTGCTTGCTATAGTTACTTTACTTGATTTAGAGTTAGAGCAACTGGATGTTAAGACAACGTTCTTACATGGTGAGCTGGAGGAGGAAATTTGCATGCACCAACCAGAGGGATTCGTGGTTTCTGGTAAGGAAGATTATGTGTGCCTGTTGAAAAAGTCTTTGTATGGCTTAAAGCAATCACCTAGACAGTGGTACAAGAGATTTGATACAGTGGAGAACCCAGCAGACATGCTGACGAAGCCTATTCCTTCAGAGAAGTTCAGGCATTTGCTTGGACTTGGTTGGCTTGCAGAGCACGTGAGGTGGCCCCAGCGAGGGGCATTGGCGGTAACGACGATGTGGCGGAGCTTGACACTAGATGCAACTTGTGAAATGAGCCAAGAGGAGAATTTGTAATGAATGTCTCGGTTTCTCAAGGTTATATGAGAACCGACCACCACCAAGAAGAACCACTGCCATGCAGTTTCATGTGGGCTGGGAACGTCTCCCATTTGCTCACTTGATGGGAATTAATTCCCATGCAACAGATGTGGCCATCCCATAGACGTTCCATCTGAAAGCAACGGGAGACCAGCTCCCATGCAAACGGACGTGGCTATTCCATGGGCATTTGAAGGAGCCCAAGCCTCAAACGCCCTCATTCATGACCACGCAATGCACACATTGAAGAAGTCTGTTTCCATGCAGACGATCTCTCCAAGCTGCAGCAACAAGGTGGTTCAACCACTATAAAAGGAGACCTTCCTCTCCTGTTTTGTGTATCCCAAGTGAGAGAGACACCAAGAGAGCTTGTAGAGAACAAGCATTGGTCTTGGGGTTGAGAGAGCTTGAGAGAGTTTTGCAGTGAGGATTTGTTCCTCTGGGTTGGGGTGTAAGGCTTCTTGTATTATTCTCCACATCTAGTGAAGTTCCGCTGTCGCCGTCGCCCGTGGACGTAGGAAGGCTCATTGCCTCTCCGAACCACGTAAATCCTTGTGTTCCTACCCTGTGTGATTGTTCCTTCTTCTCTCTCCTTTCTTCTTGTCGTGTGGATCAAGATCCTTGGGCATCACTCTGTCCGTCGAGTGGTCTTTGTCATAACAAGTGTTGCCCTTTGAAAAACCAATTCATTAGATGGAGATGGAGGTTGAGGAGAAGAAGACAAGACCAATATTGTGAAACCCCAATCCAAATCCAAGATCATTGATTTCGAAAGATTGTTTCTCCTAAATGTCACGGGGGAGGATAATAATCGTCCAAATCCATATGCATGGAATTGATTGCCATGGATTTGTGCACTCGAGTTTCTCTCAAAAAAAAAAAAAAACAATTTAAATAGTCGGCCCTTGCGGCTATAAATAGCTTCCAAGTCCATCCTCACCAGTTATCCCAAGTATCTAAACAGACAAGGGAAGTTCCTGCTAGATAGAGTAGTGAAGTGTGCAGGGGAGATGGCCGCTAAGATCTCGCCAACTATTATGTAATAGCATAACCAATCAGGACCGCATATCTTCATCAACAAATCACAATCAATCATCATCTCTTGGTTCTTATCTTCAGCAATCAAAACAAGTAGGAATCCTCCTCACGAGAAACCTCGTCAATGTTACACCAAGGAATGTCTTGCTGTACGCGTAATTTAGTATAGCCTTTTTCCTTTATTAGACTAGCTATAGTTAGATGCTTTCTTTGTAAAGATTATGCCCCGGTGGCACCTACTTTGTATAGTCCAAGGACACTTGTATATATTGGCATGAATGTAACACGAGAGGGCTATCTCTCTCTGCTTTGCTCCCTGTTTCTCATCATGGTATCAGAGTTGCTTGCCTAACAGCACCAGATCCTGACTCCTCTCTTCCCTCTCCATTTTTTTTTCCCATTCCCTCTCTCATCTCACCATCATGGCCAGCGAAGACTCTGCAGTCGCCCTCACCACCAAGAACGACATAATCCCTATCTACTAAATATGATGGATCTGATTCTGTACGTGTCGGTAATGGCCAAGGCCTCTCCATCTCTCATACAGGTTCTGGACTCCTTCCTACACCCACCAACACATTTAAACTTACTCATATTTTACACTGCCCAGATGCCGCCTCTAATCTTCTCTCTATTTCAAAATTTTCAAAAGATAACAATTGTTATCTCCAATTTGACGATGTGGGCTTTTCTATAAAGGACAAGAACACAGGGAGGATGCTGCACCAAGGGAAATCTGACAACGGGCTCTACCCTTTCAAATCCATGCCTTCCAGAGACCACATTGCTCTATCCGCTATCTCCAACACCACTTGGCATCAACGTCCGGGGCATCCCTCGCGAGAACTTCAGTCCTCTATTCTGTCACTTTCTATTTCAAATAAAGGTTTTCTATGCCCTGTAGCTCTTGTCAGTTAGGAAAAAGCCATAAGCTCCCCTTTCGCTCATCTCAACGTGTCTCGATGACCCCTTGTCATTAGTCCACTGTGACATATGGGGACCATCACCACTGTTATCTATTTCCAAGTTCAAGAATTATGTATTATTCGTGGATGATTTCTCTCGTTACTCTTGGCTTTATCCACTTAAATTAAAATCTGATTTCTTTGCTATCTTTATTTCCTTCAAGGCACTAGTTGAGAACTTATTTGACACCAAAATCAAGTGTTTCCGTTCAGATGGGGGTTGTAATGAATGTCTCGGTTTCTCAAGGTTATATGAGAACCGACCACCACCAAGAAGAACCACAGCCATGCGGTTTCATGTGGGCTGGGAACGTCTCCCATTTGCCCACTTGATGGGAATTAATTCCCATGCAACAGATGTGGCCATCCCATAGGTGTTCCATCTGAAAGCAACGGGAGACCAGCTCCCATGCAAACGGACGTGGTTGTTCCATGGGCATTTGAAGGAGCCCAAGCCTCAAACGCCCTCATTCATGACCACGCAACGCACACATTGAAGAAGTTCGTTTCCATGCAGATGATCTCTCCAAGCTGCAGAAACAAGGTGGTTCGACCACTATAAAAGGAGACCTTCCTCTCTTGTTTTGTGTATCCCCAAGTGAGGGAGACACCAAGAGAGCTTCTAGAGAACAAGCATTGGTCTTGGGGTTGAGAGAGCTTGAGAGAGTTTTGTAGTGAGGATTTGTTCCTCTGGGTTGGGGAGTAAGGCTTCTTGTATTATTCTCCACATCTAGTGAAGTTCCGCTGTCGCCGTCGCCCGTGGACGTAGGAAGGCTCGTTGCCTCTCCGAACCACGTAAATCCTTGTGTTCCTACCCTGTGTGATTGTTCCTTCTTCCTCTCCTTTCTTCTTGTCGTGTGGATCAAGATCCTTGGCATCACTCTGTCTGTCAGAGTGGTCATTGTCATAACAAACTGGTATCAGAGCCCGGTGGATTTTTTTGATCCGTGTTCCTTGTTGATGGCTACAAAGTCGACATCGGCAATAAGTTCGATGTTGAAGTGTTCGATGGAAGGACGAAGGATTTCAGCATCTGGCGACTGAAGATGCAATCCCTGTTGGTCCAACAGGGACTGAGCAAGGCAGTTAAAGGCAAGGAGGTTCTACCAGCCGATTGGAAAGACGAAGAGAAAGAAAGTGCTGGAGCGTGCTCTTGCGGCAATTCATCTGTGCTTGGCAGATGATGTGTTGAGAGAAGTTGCTATGAAGACACCCCAGCAAAACTCTAGCTCAAGCTCGAGTCAAGGTACATGACGAAATCTCTCACAAACCGTTTGTACCTAAAGCAACGATTGTTTACTTTTCGCATGAAAGAAGGTATGCCCATTTTGATCATCTGAACGAGTTTACTAAGATTGTTATAGATCTTAAAAATGTCGGTGTTAAAGTAGATGATGAGGACCAAGCCCTCATACTCTTATGTTCATTACCTCCTTCGTATGAACATTTCGTTGATACTTTTCTGTATGGGAGAGATGATATCTCTGTAGAAGATGTCAAGGATTCCTTGAACTCTAAGGAGTTGAAACGGCGGGTACTAGAAACTCATGGCGAAGATATCGGGCAGATGGCCTGATGGTCAGAGGGAGAACTGAGAAAAAAGAGTCTGGTAAGAAGGGCAGGGGTAGATCAAAGTCCAAGTCAGTGAAGAAGGTAAAATGTTATGAATGCAACCAAAGAGGGCACATTAGGAAAGATTGTCCAAAATTAAAGGGGAAAGGCAAGGTTCAGGAGGAGTCTTCTTCTGATGCAGCAAATGTTATTCAAGAGGAGACCGTCGATGACGACATTGTTTTGTCGGTCTCTACCAGTACTATAGAGGATGACTGGATACTTGATTCTGGTTGTACCTTCCACATGTGTCCTCACAGGGAATGGTTTTCTACTTACACATCAGTAAGTAGTGGTACCGTAACCTTGGGAGACAATAGAACCCTTGCAGTTGCTGGGGTTGGTACAATTAGAATCAAGATGTTCGATAATGTCATCAGAACTCTGGAAGTACGGCATATTCCAGAACTGAAGAAGTCTGATCTCCTTGAGTATTTTAGACATGCATGGATACCGGTTCTCTGCAGAGAATGGAATCCTCAAGGTTTCTAGAGGTGCATTGGTTGTAATGAAAGGGAAGCTGATGGTGGCCTTTATCATCTACAAGGCAACACTGTGATGGGCAGTGCCAATCTGGCACGAAGTTCAGATGATCCTACCCAATTGTGGCACATGAGACTGGGCCACATGAGTGAGAGAGGCATGATGGAGTTGAGCAAACGTGGATTGCTTGCTGATCAAAAGATTGGGAAGCTAGATTTCTGTGAGCACTGTGTGTTCGGCAAGCAGTGCAAGGTGAAATTTAGTACATCAGTCCATAGGACTAAGGGCACTGTGGATTACATCCACTCTGACCTTTGGGGTCCTGCTCCAGTTGTCTCGAAGGGTGGAGCAAGTTATTTACTAACCTTTATTGATGATTTTTCAAGAAAGGTCTGGGTATATTTTCTGAAGAAAAAGAGTGAGGTGTTCGTCACTTTCAAGCAGTGGAAGGCGTTGATTGAGAGGCAGACTGGTAAGAAGATCAAGCGCCTCCGTACAGATAATGGTATGGAATTCTGCTCGAAAGAATTTGATGAGTTCTGCATGAATGATGGTATCGTTGGACATCGCACTGTAGCAGGAACACCACAACAGAACGGTATTGCAGAACGGATGAACAGGACACTCTTAGAAAGAGAGAGAAGTATTTTATCTCAGGCAGGTCTGTCAAAGGCATTCTGGGTAGAAGCTGTCAGCAGAACTTGTTACTTGGTGAATAGATCTCCATCCACAGCCATAGAGTTGAAAACCCTCGAGGAGGTATGGTCTGGTTCTCCTTCTGATTATTCTAACCTTTGAATTTTCGGTTGTCCTGCCTATGCTCATGTCACAAGTGACAAGTTGGAGCCAAAGGCAAAGAAGTGCATTTTCGTAGGATATGCACAGACACAGGGTGTGAAGGCATATCAGTTGTGGTGTACGATCCTCAGTCACCCAAGTTTATGATTAAGAGAGATGTGACTTTCGATGAGTCTGCAATGCTCCGGACGGGAGAGAAGTCAACAACAGAATGTGGAGATCAGGTTAGTAGCAAGCAAGGAGAGCTAGAGGTGAAGCTAATTCAACAGAAAGTCCAGTGCAAGAGGAGACAGTACAAGTCCCAGAGGAGACAGTTGATGTGCCTGAGAGTAGTACAGCACGACAGGCCCCTCAACGACAACATAGCATTGCAGTAGATAGACAGCGAAGGGTGATCAGGACACCCAGCAGGTATGGTCATACTGACATGGTAGACTTTGCTTTGTCTATTGCAGATGATGTTGACGGGGCAGAACCATGTTCTTATAGAGAGGTAGTCACATCAGACGAGTCCTCTAAATGGCAGTTGGCCATGCAAGAGGAGATTGAGTCTCTACAGAAGAACAATACATGGAAGCTGGTGAACGTACCACCTGGTCAGAAGATTGTGGGGTGCAAATGGGTCTTCAAAAGGAAGGAAGGAATCCCTGGTGTGGAAGATGCTAGATCTAAGGCACGACTAGTGGCGAAGGGATTCACACAGCGAGAGGGTATTGACTTCAATGAGGTATTCTCCCCTATTGTGAAACATACCTCTATTCGTGTGTTGCTTGCTATAGTTGCTTTACTTGATTTAGAGTTAGAGCAACTGGATGTTAAGATAGCGTTCTTAATTACATGGTGAGCTGGAGGAGGAAATCTACATGCACCAACCAGAGAGATTCGTGGTTTCTGGTAAGGAAGATTATGTGTGCCTGTTGAAAAGTCTTTGTATGGCTTAAATCAATCACCTAGACAGTGGTACAAGAGATTTGATACTTTCATGCTAAGTCATAGTTACTCTAGAAGTGATTATGATAGTGTGTGTATCATAAAAGGCTTCCAAATGGTTCATTTATTTATTTGTTGTTGTATGTAGATGACATGTTAATTGCTGCTAAAAACATGTCAGAAATTAATCATTTGAAATCTCAGTTGAGTAGTGAATTCGAGATGAAAGATCTCGGTGCAGCAAAGAAGATTTTGGGCATGGAGATTTACAGAGACCGTAGCACTGGAAGGTTGTACTTGTCACAGAAAAAGTACGTGGAGAAGGTGCTGGAGCGGTTTGGCATGAAGGATTGCAAGGCTGTAAGTACTCCATTGGCAACCTACTTCAGATTGTCTGCAGAAGATTCACCGAAGACAGAGAAGGAGATGGAACTGATGTCCAAGGTTCCATATGCGAGTGCAATTGGTAGCATTATGTATGCTATGGTATGTACTCGACCTGATATTTCTCATGTTTTAGTGTGGTTAGCAGGTACATGGTAAATCCTGGGAAGGTCCACTGGGAGGCTGTGAAGTGGATTCTTCATTACCTCAAAGGTGCTTCAGATGTGAGCCTGGTATTTCAGAAAGGAAGCAATGATGGTGGTCAACTGGTTGGCTATGTCGATTCAGATTATACTGGTGATCTGGATAAGAGGAGATCCCTGACAGGTTATGTCTTTACTTTCTCAGCGCTGTGCTATTAGTTGGATGGTTGTTTTGTAGTCCACTGTGGCTTTGTCTACTACAGAGGCAGAGTATATGGCATCGGCAGAGAGAGTTAAAGATGCCATGTGGCTGAGAGGTTTGGTTGGCGATCTGGGTCATGTGCAGGCGACGACTCCTGTGTACTGTGATAGTCAGAGTGCCATACATCTGACGAAAAATCAGATGTACCATGAGAGGACTAAACATATGATCTCAGGTATCACTTTGTTCGTGATGTTGTGTTGCAGGGTACAGTGACTGTTCAGAAGATTTCTACAGTGGAGAACCCAGCAGACATGCTGACGAAGCCTATTCCTTCAGAGAAGTTCAGGCATTTGCTTGGACTTGGTTGGCTTGCAGAGCACGTGAGGTGGCCCCGGCGAGGGGCATTGGCGGTAACGACGATGTGGCGGAGCTTGACACTAGATGCAACTTGCGAAACGAGCCAAGAGGAGAATTTGTAATGAATGTCTCGATTTCTCAAGGTTATATGAGAACCGACCACCACCAAGAAGAACCACTGCCATGCAGTTTCATGTGGGCTGGGAACGTCTCCCATTTGCCCACTTGATGGGAATTAATTCCCATGCAACAGATGTGGCCATCCCATAGGCATTCCATCTGAAAGCAACGGGAGACCAGCTCCCATGCAAACGGACGTGGCTGTTCCATGGGCATTTGAAGGAGCCCAAGCCTCAAATGCCCTCATTCATGACCACGCAACGCACACATTGAAGAAGTTCGTTTTCATGCATACGATCTCTCCAAGCTGCAGCAACAAGGTGGTTCGACCACTATAAAAGAGACCTTCCTCTCCTGTTTTGTGTATCCGCAAGTGAGAGAGACACCAAGAGAGCTTGTAGAGAACAAGCATTGGTCTTGGGGTTGAGAGAGCTTGAGAGAGTTTTGCAGTGAGGATTTGTTCCTCCGGATTAGGGGTGTGTACTTCTTATATTATTCTCCACATCTAGTGAAGTTACGCTGTCGCCGTCGCCCGTGGACGTAGGAAGACACACTGTCTCTCCGAACCATGTAAATCCTTGTGTTCCTACCTTATGTGATTGATCCTTCTTCTCTCTCCTTTCTTCTTGTCGTGCGGATCAAGATCATTGGGCATCACTCTGTCTGTCAGAGTGGTCATTGTCATAACAGGGGCGGTGAATTCACGAGCCATCAGTTTAAATCATTTCTTGCTCACCATGGCATCTCTCATCAACTTACATGTCCCTACACGCCCGAACAAAATGGGGTCGTCGAAAGAAAACATCGCCACATGTTTAATCTGGCCTCTCCCTCTTGGCCCATGCGTCACTACCTCCCCAATTCTGGCTTGAAGCTTTCACTATTGTAATTTTTCTCATTAACAGAATGCCCATTTCTCCTTACACCAAACAATCACCACTTGAAGTTCTATTCCATAAAATCCAGACTACAAGTCTCTACGAGCCTTTGCTGCCCTGCTTTCCTTGGCTCCATCCTTACACATCTAATAAGCTCCACTTCCAGTCCTCTCCTTGTGTATTTCTTGGGTATAGTATGTCGCCTGCAGGATACCGCTGCCTTGATCTCAATTCAGGTCGTGTATACATCTCTCGTCATGTAGTTTCAATGAGAATGTCTTCCCCTACCCATCATACAAACCTTCACCTACACAGCCCCCTGCACTAGACGACTGGTGCCCTCATACCTTTTCCTCTCCTGCTTCACCCACCGATGTGGTTTGGGTTAGTAGTCCGCCTACAAACAACACACACTTGCATGCGTCTCTCCCTGTTGTGCCTGCTCCACCACCCTCGCCACCAGCAACGCAACATGCACCACCTCCTTTACATGATGCATCCTCCCCTTCCATATACCCATCACCTATCCAACCTGGACCTACTACACCACCTACCACACCAGCAGCACCGGCTGCCCCATCATTAAATCCCATTTCCACAAACCAACAAACCATCCGAACCCATACAATGCAAACCCGATCTCAATCCGGCATCCATAAACCCAAATGTACACCGCCACAAACCACCCGCTGGCCACTTAGACATTTCTACAGTCGCAGAACCATCTAGTTTTACATAGGCATCCAAGCTCCCGGACTGGAGGTGTGCCATGGATCACGAGTTCACATCTCTCTAGAAGCAAAGGACATGGGTACTTGTTCCCTACACGCCTGCATGAACATCATAGGGTGCAAATGGGTGTACAAACTCAAGCGCAACCCCGATGGCTCCATTCTCCGGCATAAAGCTCGCCTTGTTGCCAAAGGGTTCCACCAACAGGCAGGCATTGACTTCCTTGAAACATTTAGCCCAGTTGTCAAGCACACAACCATTCGCGTTGTCCTCTCTCTTGCCGTCTCACTACATTGGCCGCTCCACCAACTTGATGTAGAATGTGCATTCCTTCATGGAGATCTTCAAGAGACAGCATATATGCAACAACTGCCTGGGTATGTAGATCCTCAGTTTCCACATCATGTTTGCCTCATGAAAAATTCCATCTACAGACTTCGCCAAGCTCCTCGCACCTGGTACGCCAAGTTTAGCAGTGCTCTCATTGATATGGGCTTCTCTACTTCAACCTCGGATCCATCTCTCTTCATCTTCCATGATCAGACCTGCACTGCCTACTTACTACTATATGTGGATGACGTTGTCCTTACTGGTTCAAACCCCTCCATGCTTCGACGGCTAATAAGCACATTGCAATGTCACTTCCACATGAAGGATATGGCCCTCTTACCTATTTGTTAGGTATTGAGGTTCAACGCACTGCCAACTCCCTTCGGTTGAATCAGAGTAAATATATTCGGGACCTTCTTCTTCGAACTCATATGATTGGATGCAAACCAGTGAACTCACCATCTCCACTCAAGAAGCTTGACATCAGTGGGCCTGCTCTCCCTGATCCACATGAATTCAGAAGCATCGTGGGTGCACTGCAATATCTCACTCTTACCCGTCCAGACATTGTCTACTCCGTCAATCAAGTCTGTCAATTCATGCACCAGCCAACTGAGGAGCATCTTCTTGCTGTAAAACGGATACTACGGTTTCTCAAAGGCACTCTTCATCTGTATGACAATGACCACTCTGACAGACAGAGTGATGCCCAAGGATCTTGATCCGCATGACAAGAAGCAAGGAGAGGGAAGAAGGATCAATCACACAAGATAATAACACAAGGATTTACGTGGTTCGGAGAGACAATGTGTCTTCCTACGTCCACGGGCGACGGCGACAGCGGAACTTCACTAGATGTGGAGAATAATACAAGAAGTACACACCCCCAACCCGGAGGAACAAATCCTCACAGCAAAACTCTCACAAGCTCACACCCCCAAGACTCTTTAGATCTCTCACTAAAGAACTCTCTTGGCTCTCACCGTGGGATACCAAAACAAGTTGGAGGAGGTCTCTATTTATACTAACTGGAGCCCCCTTGGTGCTGCAGCGTTGGAGGAGGAAGAGTCTGCAAGAAACGGACTTCCTTCAATAGCCTTCAAAACATGCGGTTCTTCTCAAGCATTTGTCCGCTTCTATTGCATAGAATTAAATTCCCATTGGCCAGCTCCACTTAACCGCTTGGGTGTTTTTCTTGGTAAATGGCTTGATGAGGGTGAGACACCTTCGTAACAATTCTCCTCTTGGCTCGCCTTCACAAGCCGCATCTAGTGCCAAGCTCTACCACGACCGCCGTCACCATCCATGCCCCCGCCGGGACCACCTCACGTGCTCTGCAAGCCAATCAAGCTCAGGCAGTGCCTGAACTTCTCTGAAGGAATAGACTTCGTCAGCATGTCTGCGGGGCTCTCCGCTGTAGAAATCTTCTGAACAGCCACGGTACCCTGTAACACAACATCACGAACAAAGTGATACCTGACATCGATGTGTTTGGTCCTCTCATGATACATCTGATTTTTGGTCAGATGTATGGAACTCTGACTATCACAGTACACCAGATTGTCTCCTGCACTTGACCCAGATCGCCAACCAAACCTCTCAGCCACAAGGCTTCTTTCACTCCCTCTACCGCTGCCATATACTCTGCTTCTGACGTAGACAAAGCCACGGTAGACTGCAAAACAGCCTTCCAACTAATAGCACAGCCTGAGAAAGTAAAGACATAACCTGTCAGGGATCTCCTCTTATCCAGATCACCAGCATAATCTGAATCGACGTAGCCAACCAGTTGACCACCATCATTGCTTCCTTTCTGAAATACCAGGCTCACATCTGAAGCACCTTTGAGGTAACGAAGAATCCACTTCACAACCTCCCAGTGGACCTTCCCAGGATTTCCCATGTACCTACTAACCACACTAACAGCATGAGAATATCAGGTCGAGTACATACCATAGCATACATAATGCTACCAACTACACTCGCATATGGAACCTTGGACATCAGTTCCATCTCCTTCTCTGTCTTCAGTGAATCTTCTACAGATAATCTGAAGTGGGCTGCCAATGGAGTACTTACAGCCTTGCAATCCTTCATGCCAAACCGCTCCAACACATTCTCCACGTACTTTTTCTGTGACAAGTACAACCTTCCAGTGCTACGGTCTCTGTAAATCCTATGCCCAAAATCTTCTTTGCTGCACCGAGATCTTTCATCTCGAATTCACTACTCAACTGAGATTTCAAATGATTAATTTCTGACATGTTTTTAGCAGCAATTAACATGTCATCTACATACAACAACAAATAAATAATGAACCATATGGAAGCCTTTTATGATACACACAACTATCATAATCACTTCTAGAGTAACTATGACTTAGCATGAAAGTATCAAATCTCTGTACCACTGTCTAGTGATTGCTTTAAGCCATACAAAGACTTTTTCAACAGGCACACATAATCTTCCTTACCAGAAACCACGAATCCCTCTGGTTGGTGCATGTAGATTTCCTCCCCCAGCTCACCATGTAAGAATGTTGTCTTAACATCCAGTTGCTCTAACTCTAAATCAAGTAAAGCAACTATAGCAAGCAACACACTAATAGAGGTATGTTTCACAACAGGGAGAATACCTCATTGAAGTCAATACCCTCTCGCTGTGTGAATCCCTTCGCCACTAGTCGTGTCTTAAATCTAGCATCTTCCACACCAGGGATTCCTTCCTTCCTTTTGAAGACCCATTTGCACCCCATAATCTTTTGACGAGGTGGTACTTTCACCAGCTTCCATGTATATTCTTTTCTAGAGACTCAATCTCCTCTTGCATGGCCAACTGCCATTTAGAGGACTCGTACGATGTAACTGCCTTCTTATAAGAACTTGGTTCTTCCCCTTCAATAGCATCTGCAACAGATAAAGCAAAGGCTACCATGTCAGCATGACCATACCTGCTGGGTGGTCTGATCACCCTTTGCTCTCTATTTGCTGCAATACTGTGCTGCCTCTGAGGGGCCTGCTGTTGTGATGTACTGCTCTCTGGCACATCAACTATCACATCTGGGACTCGAACTGTCTCCTCTTGCACTGCACTTTCTGTTGAGAGCTTTACCTCTCTCTCCCTTCTTGCCACTAACCTGATCTCCACATTCTTTGTTGTTGACTTCTCTCCCGCCCGGAGCATTGCAGACTTCGAAGGTCACATCTCTCTTAATCATGAACTTGGGTGACTGAGGATCGGTACACCACAATCGATATGCCTTCACACCGTGTGTCTGTGCATATCCGACGAAAATGCACTTCTTTGCCTTAGGCTCTAACTTGTCACCTGTGACATGAGCATAGGCAGGACAACCAAAAATTCTGAGGTTAGAATAATCAGAAGGAGAACCAGACCATACCTCCTAGGGAGTTTTCAACTCTATGGCTGTGGATGGAGATATTCACCAAGTAACAAGCGTGTTGATAGCTTCTGCCCAGAATGCCTTTGACAGACCTGCCTGAGATAACATACTTCTCACCCTTTCTAAGAGTGTCTATTCATCCGTTCTGCAATACCGTTCTGTTGTGGTGTTCCTGCTACAGTGCGATGTCGAACGATACCATCATTCCTGCAGAACTCATCAAATTCTTTCGAGCAGAATTCCATACCATTTTCTGTACGGAGGTGCTTGATCTTCTTACCAGGCTGCCTCTCAATCAACGCCTTCCACTGCTTGAAAATGATGAACACCTCACTCTTTTTCTTCAGAAAATATACCAGTTCTTTCTTGAAAAATCATCAATAAAGGTTAGTAAATAACTTGCTCCACCCTTCGAGACAACTAGAGCAGGACCCCAAAGGTCAGAGTGGATGTAATCCATAGTGCCCTTAGTCCTATGGACTGCCGTGCTAAATTTCACCCTACATTGTTTGCCGAACACACAATGCTCACAGAAATCTACTTCCCAGTCTTCTGACTAGCAAGCAGACCACGCTTGCTCAACTCCATCATGCCTCTTTCACTCATGTGGCCCAATCGCATGTGCCACAATTGGGTAGGATCATCTGAACTTCGTGCCAGATTGGCACTGCCCATCATGGTTCTGCCTTGTAGATGATAAAGGCCACCAATCAGCTTCCCTTTCATTACAACCAATGCACCTCTAGAAACCTTAAGAATTTCATTCTCTATAGAGAACCGGTATCCATGCATGTCTAAAATAGTCAAGGAGATTAGACTCTTCTTCAGTTCTGGAATATGTCGCACTTCCAGAGTTCTGATGACATTATCGAACATCTTGATTCTAATTGTACCAACCCCAGCAACTGCAAGGGTTCTATTGTCTCCCAAGGTTACGGTACCACTACTTACTGATGTGTAAGTAGAAAACCATTCCCTGTGAGGACATATGTGGAAGGTACAACCAGAATCAAGTATCCAGTCATCCCCTGTAGTACTGGTAGAGACCGACAAAACAATCTCGTCATCGACAGTCTCCTCTTGAATAACATTTGCTGCATCAGAAGAAGACTCCTCCTGAACCTTGCCTTTCCCCTTTATTTTGGACAATCTTCCTAATATGCCCTCTTTGGTTGCATTCATAACATTTTACCTTCTTCACTGACTTGGACTTTGATCTACCCCTGCCCTTCTTACCAGACTCTTTTTTCTCAGTTCTCCCTCTGACCATCAGGCCATCTGCCCGATCTTCGCCATGAGTTTCTAGTACCCGCCGTTTCAACTCCTTAGAGTTCAAGGAATCCTTGACATCTTCTACAGAGATATCATCTCTCCTATACAGCAAAGCATCAACGAAATGTTCATACGAAGGAGGTAATGAACATAAGAGTATGAGGGCTTGGTCCTCATCATCTACTTTAACACCGACATTTTTAAGATCTATAACAATCTTAGTAAACTCGTTCAGATGATCAGCAATGGGCATACCTTCTTTCATGCGAAAAGTAAACAACTGTTGCTTTAGGTACAAACAGTTTGTGAGAGACTTCGTCATGTACCTTGACTCGAGCTTGAGCCAGAGTTTCGCTGGAGTGTCTTCATCAACAACTTCTCTCAGCACATCATCTGCCAAGCATAGACGAATCGCCGCAAGAGCACGCTCCATGTACTCTTCTTTCTCTTCATCTTTCCACTCGGCCGGTAGAACTTCCTTGCCTTTAACTGCCTTGCTCAGTCCCTGTTGGACCAACAGGGATTGCATCTTCAATCGCCAGATGCTGAAATCCTTCGTCCTTCCATCGAATACTTCAACGTCGAACTTCATTGCCGATGTCGACTTTGTAGCCATCAACAAGGAACACGGATCAAAAAATCCACCGGGGCTCTGATACCAGTTTGTTATGACAATGACCACTCTGACAGACAGAGTGATGCCCAAGGATCTTGATCCGCATGACAAGAAGCAAGGAGAGGGAAGAAGGATCAATCACACAAGATAATAACACAAGAATTTACGTGGTTCGGAGAGACATGTGTCTTCCTACGTCCACGTGCGACGGCGACAAGCGGACTTCACTAGATGTGGAGAGTAATACAAGAAGTACACACCCCCAACCTGGAGGAACAAATCCTCACAGCAAAACTCTCACAAGCTCACACCCCCAAGACTCTTTAGATCTCTATCTAAAGAACTCTCTTGGCTCTCACCGTGGGATACCAAAACAAGTTGGAGGAGGTCTCTATTTATACTAATTGGAGCCCACCTTGGTGCTGCAGCGTTGGAGGAGGAAGAGTCCGCAAGAACGGACTTCCTTCAATAGCCTTCAAAACATGCGGTTTTTCTCAAGCATTTGTCCGCTTCTATTGCATGGGAATTAAATTCCCATTGGCCAGCTCCACTTAACCGCTTGGGCGGTTTTCTGGTAAATGGCTTGATGAGGGTGAGACCCTACGTAACATCATCATCACCTGGTCTTCCGCCCGGTCCACTCCAGCTCAATGCCTTTTGTGACACAGATTGGGCTGGGTGCCCCATCGACCGGCTTTCAACAAGCGGGTTCTGCATATTTCTTGGACATAATCCTATAGCTTGGAGTGCTAAGAAACAGCCTACTATATCTCGGTCCTCTACAGAAGCTGAATATAGATGCCTCGCAACCGGCGGCTGAGCTCCACTGGTTATGCATGTGTTTTTCAAGATCTGCAGCTTCCCCTTCGTGCTAGACCACAACTTTGGTGCGACAATGCTTCCGCCATCGCTCTCACTCACAATCCGGTGTTTGATGCCCGTACCAAGCACATAGAGGTTGATTATCACTATGTCCGTGAGCTTGTGTCAAGACAACTCTTGGATGTCCGCTTCATCTCCTCTGTCGACCAAGTTGCGGATATCTTTACGAAGGGACTTCTCCTCGTCGACTTCACTTTCTTCAAAGCAAGCTGCAAGCTTGAGGGGGGATAATAGCATAACCAATCAGGACCGCATATCTTCATCAACAGATCACAATCATCATCATCTATCTTCAGCAATCAAACAGAGTAGGAATCCTCCTAAGCATCCATCGGATACCCATCACGAGAAACCTCGTCAATGTTACACCAAGGAATGTCTTGCTGTACGCGTAATTTAGTATAGCCTTTTTCCTTTATTTAGACTAGCTATAGTTAGATGCTTTCTTTGTAAAGATTATTTCCCGGTGGCACCTACTTTGTATAGTCCAAGGACACTTGTATATATTGGCATGAATGTAACACGAGAGGCCGGCTATCTCTCTCTTGCTTTGCTCCCTGTTTTCCTCATCATTGAAGCTTCTCATGGCAGCAGCTCTGCTGTTGCCCTTCTTTCCTCTTCAGGTATGCCATCTTTGCAGCTTCCCATTGCAGTCGTTGGGTGAGACAAAACATCATTGTGATCGCATGATTCATCTCAAAAACCATAACTTGGTTATTTATATATATCAGAAATTTCTGCATATGACCAGTTATATATATATATATATATAGCTAAAATGAAAATTGCAGGAATTGGTATTATTACGTAGATGTGGATACTGGGATTATTCCATCTGGTGTTTTTTTCGATAACAGCATTTGTGTA